>JARQOC010000001.1:460642032-460712353 GCA_033576535.1 Allobates femoralis
GGTATGATGAATGCTCCATTGCATTGAGGCCAGTCGGCAGGTAAGTCTCCGATATCTGTATGAACTAAGTTTTCCTTTGGTTCTTCAACTGTTACTGAAGAATAACTTGTTTCTTGAGGTTTTAACTGTTCTGGACATCTCTTTAAATGGTCTCTGGATACAGTTGCAGTTGTTCTTCCTTTATCTTTACTGATTACCCAAGTTTTGGAGTTGTCATATCTTGACGGCATTACTGTGTAAGGTTCTGATTCCCAATTATCATCCAGTTTATTGGTTTTCCTTTTTAAGTACTAGTTCACCTGTTGTTAAAGGCTCTGCTGAGGCATATTTATTGAAATCATGCTCTTGTTTGCTTCTGCTATGATTTAAGTTTCTTTCAACACTTTCTTGTACTTTTCTGTACTCTTCATCTGGAGAATCTTGTGTTGGTTCAATTGTTCCCATTTCTAAGTCAATTGAAAGTTTTCCTGGTCTCGCTCGCATCAGATAAGCGGGTGTGTAACTGGTTGAACTAACTAGTATGTGGTTGTAGATATCTACAAGGTCTGGAAGTTTTTCAGGCCATTGATTTCTCTCATCAAGTGCTAGCGTCTTCAACATATCGATCACGATGTGGTTCATTTTCTCGCACAAACCATTTGTCTGTGGATGATATGGTGTGGTCCTGATCTTTTTACATCAATATAATCTTAGGAATGCGTGAAATAAGTCTGACTCGAATGCTGGTCATTGATCAGTTAAGACTTGATCTGGATACCCATGCGGGCGACAAAAGTAACTCTGAAACGCTTTAGCTGCTACTTCTGCGGTTAAGTCTTTAACCAGTACAACTACTAGAAATCTTGAGTAGTGGTCAACCATGGTGAGTGCATAAGTATAACCTGTTCGACTTGGGGTTAACTTCACATGGTCTAGAGCAACTATTTCAAGAGGTCTTTTGGTAATTTAAATAGAATTTTGGGGTTCAGCGCACTGAATATAAAAACGGCGTATAAAAATTAATCTATATTCATTAAAAATTAAAACAATATTTTATTGATTTCTCGTGCTGCCATGTATTATATGAAAAACATTAAAAGTGATAAATATGTATCAAAGAGGATCCATTCAGGGAATATGTCCCATCAGAATTTCTGTAGGCCTTTTCCTATAGTCCTGGCGTAGGTGCTATGAATTACTTCGTTTGTTTTCTTTTATTATTCTTTTGATAATCCTATAAGAAATGAAATTTAGTGTGTAAGAATGGATATATGAGACCTGCATAAAGGAGATGTCTTTTGAGAAGGTGAGCACGACGGTTGCCTACCTTTCTGATGGATAGGGGTTATTTGTCAGCTGTTGTATTGTTTTCTACGGTTCTCCCAGTATGCGATAGGTTTATACTTAAAATCTGAAACACGAGTGAAAGTATAACTTATAAGGTCTATGGGAGTAGTTTTACACCCTAAATGGTGCAGACATTGCTAGAAAATAAAGTATAAAACCAAAAATATAGCGTTGATACCTGTATACAAAGGAATGTAACCTTCTAATATTCTCCTAGGATCGAGGATGCAGTTCTTAATTCTGAAGATACAGATATCAAACACTATAAGTCACTTTCTGTGTAATCTAATATAACATATAGATTAAATAAGCTGTTTTTTTTTTGTTTTTTTTTTACCAGGGGGATCTTAATTAGTAGATCTTTAGTAGGCGGCCGTCACACGCAAAGATTTCTTGCCCGATATCGTTTAAGCGATCTCCTTTTTGATCGCTTAAGCGATATCGGGCAAGAAATCGTTGCATGTAATCAAGCGATTTACGATGTGAAATCGCTTGATCGTGACATCGCTGATCTGAGCTCCGGAGCTCAGATCTAGCGATGAACGATGCCACGATCGGCTTCATCGTGGTGTATAACACCACGATGAGCGATCTCCCAGCGCCAGAGCCTATGCTGGGAGATGGTAACTATGGTACACGTCGGGTAACTAAGCGACGCGCGGCGCCTAGTTACCCGATGTGTACCATAGTTACCAGCGAGATCGCGGATCCACATCGCTGGTGAGTCTGTCTGTGTGACATCTCACCAGCAATGTGAGCGATAGTGTAAGCGATCGCGCGTGCACGTGATCGCTTACAATATCGCTAGACATATCTCAGCGTGTGACGGCTGCCGTAAGGTGATCCTCCCATGTGTATAAATCTGTGGAAAGAGTGTCAGGATTAATTGTGTGTTTTTTAATTCCTGTGATTCTTCAACATAATAGCCTACAGGAGATTGTTGATTAATCTTATGTGGTCTAACCTTTAGAAGGATGCCATATTCATAGTAAAAGCAAAAGGTAGAAAGATTGTTCAAATGTCCTGTGTGGTGCTTTCACCTGAAACTGAAAAAAAAAAAAAAAAAAAGGAGACTTGTTCAGGTTGATTCTATGTAATATTGTGTGTCTGATTAGTATAGGGAACACTGGCTGAAAGAACTCAATCTGACAGGTCAAGAAGGGCGTTTCCCTTTGAAACCGGTCGATCTCCAGACCTGTCAGTTCAGAGACCGCACTTCTGTGCAACCTCTCCAGCATTACAGCACTTACAGCACTTGTCAGACGCAGTCTAGCCCCTAGGCACCGACCCTAGATGACGCAGACGATTAGCTGACAGTGTGACGTAGCAAAACCCGAGACCGCAACCCAGAAGATGCCACACCGCTGCACAGCGCGGGCCAGCGTGTCTGGCTCCTGCTCTCCCTTCTGACTTGAAGCCAGCCGCATGTACAAGACCTGGGGAAGCACTGGGTAAGTGATGAAATGGCATGCTAGCTCTTGAAAATATTACTACCAAGGCAGATTGAGTTCTTTCAGCCAGTGTTCCCTATACTAATCAGATACACAACATTACATAGAATCAACCTGAACAAGTCTCCTTTTTTTTTTTCAGTTTCAGGTGAAAGCACTACACAGGACATTTGAACAATCTTTCTACCTTTTGCTTTTACTATGAATATGGCATCCTTCTAAAGGTTAGACCACATAAGATTAATCAACAATCTCCTGTAGGCTATTATGTTGAAGAATCACAGGAATTAAAAAACACACAATTAATCCTGACACTCTTTCCACAGATTTATACACATGGGAGGATCACCTTACTAAAGATCTACTAATTAAGATCCCCCTGGTAAAAAAAAACAAAAAAAAAACAGCTTATTTAATCTATCTATTATATAATCACGAATGGGATTTTTGCCCCTTTTGAGTCCGCTCACGCTGCGAGTCAATGTCGTCATGTGGATACGCCCGAAGCATTGGCCGTGCAGCGGCCATTGCGAGCAGTTCTAAGGCGACTCGCTATGCCCGCGCAGCGGGCATGGCGAGTCGCCTTAGCAGCGCGAAGCATTGGCCGCGAAGCGGCCATTGCGAGTCAGAGGCTCGCTCTGCTAGAATCCCGATGCATGTGCATCGGGCACCCAGCTAGTATGTTATATTAGATTACACAGAAAGTGACTTATAGTGTTTGATATCTGTATCTTCAGAATTAAGAACTGCATCCTCGATCCTAGGAGAATATTAGAAGGTTACATTCCTTTGTATACAGGTATCAATGCTATATTTTTGGTTTTATACTTTATTTTCTAGCAATGTCTGCACCATTTAGGGTGTAAAACTACTCCCATAGACCTTATAAGTTATACTTTCACTCGTGTTTCAGATTTTAAGTATAAACCTATCGCATACTGGGAGAACCGTAGAAAACAATACGACAGCTGACAAATAACCCCTATCCATCAGAAAGGTAGGCAACCGTCGTGCTCACCTTCTCAAAAGACATCTCCTTTATGCAGGTCTCATATATCCATTCTTACACACTAAATTTCATTTCTTATAGGATTATCAAAAGAATAATAAAAGAAAACAAACGAAGTAATTCATAGCACCTACGCCAGGACTATAGGAAAAGGCCTACAGAAATTCTGATGGGACATATTCCCTGAATGGATCCTCTTTGATACATATTTATCGCTTTTAATGTTTTTCATATAATACATGGCAGCACGAGAAATCAATAAAATATTGTTTTAATTTTTAATGAATATAGATTAATTTTTATACGCCGTTTTTATATTCAGTGCGCTGAACCCCAAAATTCTATTTATTTTACGTGTAAGGGCGAGTGTCTCAGCCATAGAGGTATTCCTACACGGAGGTCCTCAGGGGTTTCCTAGCAGCACACGGACACTCAGTGGTGTATGAGCACACTACTTCGTGTCCGTCAATTTCTTTACGGCCAGCTCCAGTGTCATCCTGTACATAATTAATTGTCTTTTGGTAATTATTGGGTGCAGCGGCGCCTTCTGACTTAAGTGGTCTCTTCTTCGAAGATGACACGGTCGACAGTTCTTGCACCATCTGTCAATTGAACCTCTCATACCGACCCAGTGAAAACGGTCTTTTAGCAGCATTTCCAGTTTCTTCCATCCGAAGTATCCTGCATCATCATGGTAGGCTTCCAGGATCATTTGGACTTCTGTTTTTGGAACTACTATCTGCCAGATAAGTTCATGCATTCTCGGATTCAGGTATTGTCTGCATAGCTTCCTTGGTAGACAAATAACTTTCCTCTTTCTTTCCACAGGCGCTTGGCATCTGGTGAGGCATCAGGATCCATGCTGGAGTGCTCTTGAGTTATCAGCTCTTTAACTAGGCTAACATCTGGATCATTGGCTTGAGTCTCTCTCCAGTCATGGTGAGGTAAAGGGTTCACGGTCCTCTCTTTACGCTTCTGACTCGGCTGATAACACGATGCTGTACCCGTGCAATGGAAAGCTGGTAATTCTATCTCCAGGTCATCTACGTCTTCTCCTTCTTCCGGGAGGTTAGGCATTCTGGACAGGGCATCAGCGTTGCCATTCTTGTGACCTGCCCGGTACTTCACAGTAAAGTCGTAGTTCGACAATCTTGCCACCCAACGCTGCTCCAGGGCTCCCAGCTTTGCAGTCTCTAAATGTGTTAGAGGGTTGTTGTCAGTGAAAGCTGTGAAGGGGAGGACGCCAGGTAATGCTTGAAGCGTTCTGTGATTGCCCACACCAGGGCCAGGAACTTCAACTTGAACGAGCTGTAGTTCTTCTGGTTCCTCTCTGTTGGACGGAGTTTTCTGCTGGTGTAGGCTATCACCTTTTCTTTTCCTTGCTGTCGCTGGGCTAAGACTGCTCCTAGGCCTTCATTGCTTGCATCCGTGTATAGCAGAAACGGTAGATTGTAATCAGGATACGTGAGAATTTCTCCTCCCGTTAAAGCATCTTTCAATTTCTGGAAAGATTGTTCCTGTTCTGGTCCCCACCGGAACAGGGCCCCCTGATCTTGCCGTTCTTAGATTGACCTACTAAAAGATCTTGCATGGGTGCCGCTATCTTGGTGTAGCCCTTGACAAACCTTCGGTAATACCCGACCAGTCCCAAGAATTGGCGTACCTCTTTGAAGGTGGTTGGCACTGGCCAGTCTTTGATGACTGTAACTTTGTCTCGGTCAGGTGCTACGCCTTCTGCACTGACTACATGTCCAAGGTACTGGACTTTGGGTTTCAGCAAGTGACACTTGGACGGCTTCAGTTTCATACCATGCTTAGACAATGACTCAAATACTTCACTCAAGTGTTGTAGATGGTCTTCATAAGTCTGGGAATATACGATAACATCGTCCAGGTACAGTAGCACGGTCTTAAAGTTTCGGTGACCTAAGCAACACTCTATCAGTCTCTGAAATGTTCCTGGGGCATTGCACAACCCGAATGGCATACTGTTGAACTCGCATAGCCCCATGGGTGTCGTGAAGGCTGTCTTCTCACAATCTCCCTCTGCAACGGAGACCTGCCAGTACCCACTAGTAAGATCTAATGTGGAAAAATAGTTGGCAGACTTAAGTGCAGCTAGTGACTCCTCTATGCGGGGTAACGGGTATGCATTCTTGTGTGTGACTTTGTTGATTTGCCTATAGTCTACGCACATTCTCAGGACCAGTGGTGCTGCCCAGGGACCACAACATTTCCTAATGACCCCTGCATTCTTCATGTCCTGAAGCATTTCTTTTGCTTTTTGGTAGTGTGTGGGTGGTATAGGCCTGTACCTTTCTTGGATGGGTGCATGGTCGCCTGTGGGGATGTGATGTTATACCCCCTTAATCCTTCCAAAATCAAGTGGGTGTTTGCTGAACACCTGCTCATACTCTCGAACTACCCGGTAAACTCCATTTTTCTGATGAGAAGGTGTGTTGTCAGTTCCTACGCTAAGCTCCTGACACCATTTTTCTAGCTGATCTTTGGAGTGAGGGGGTTCGTCAGTTACTGTTTGTGAAAAGGATTTTACGTCATGCATAGCATTGTTTTCAACCTGGTACAGTTTTGCAACAGTGGAATACCTTGGCAATCTTACTTCGTCATCACCGTAATTTAGTATGCGTACAGGGACCCTTCCTTTTCTTACGTCAACCAACCCTCTGGCTGTCATGAGTGTAGGACTACTATCAGACATCACGGGCTCCACCACAGCCTGGTAGTCCTGCCCTCTGAGGCCCATTGCTGCCCAACATCAGATCATCATTTCACTTCTGGGTGGTACTACAATTGAATTTGGATCTGTTACCCGTACACTGCCAATTTCACTGTTTGACATGTTTACCTGCTGTTGATACACCAGAGCTCGGATCTCTCTCTGAATAGCTCTTCTCTCTTTTGGTTTACCAGCATCAGCACTCTGTTGGAGTGAAAACAACACTTCATCTAGACATTTAACCATCACATTGGTACCCAGTATCACGTGGGGATCCCACTCATATGGTTTGTCCTGAACCACTATGATACCCTGGTTCTTCAGCTGCACTCTCCCCACCTTTACTGTAGCCTCCCATTGCCCCTCTATTGTAACTAGCAAACCATTTGTTGCTTCAATGTTCAAGTCAGGGTTTGGGGTTCTAGTTTAACATCTGACCAGAACCGTTTGTAAAGGATACTCGGGATGGTTGTCACCTGGGATCCAGTGTCTATCAATGCTGTGGTAACGGTGCCGTCGATGATGATTGACAAGTACGAACGGTCTCACACGTACTTGTGCTCCCAGTTGGTTGGGCGTGGACAGTCTACTCCTGGGGTTGGCCCTTCTCGCCCAGGGGCTGCTCGTTTAAAGGACTGGAACGGTAGGTACGTCCTTCCTTGTCACTCTTTTGACAGATGCAATGTCCGTCGGGGCAGTAGCAATCTGTGGGCTTCCCTCGCAGCGGCAGTGTCCTCTTCCTCATCCACGGGACGTCGTTGGGGCTGTCAGTGAGCTGGATCTTGTCTGATGGCCTTGCTTCTGTTTTGGGTCTTCTGTCACCTCAGAGCTTCGCCACATCTTTAATCAGCTGCTGCACGTCGGGGCACAATTTATCAAACCGGTCGGGTGTTATAGTCTGTGCACTGGACTGAACCGTGGGGAGTGAAGATGCTGCTTCCGGCACGGAAGGGGTGTTAGCATATTGCGGTTGTGAGGTCAGATCTGGTACTGTAACGGAGGAAAGAACCAGAAAGCATGTACAAATGACCGGGATCAGAGAAACAGACCAATAATTAAAAAAATTTGTAAATCTTTATTAACAATAATACAGAGAAATATGAGCAAAAAACACAAACAGACAGTGTCGGTCTGGCCTGCCGGGGTACCGGGTAAACCCCCGGTGGGCCCGCCCCCTGCTACTGTCCCTGCTATCATTTAGCAAGTGTGCGCTGTCTGCGGTGGTGCCGCCACCGCCACCCGCAGTGCACACAGAACACAGCCACAACACCTTCTGTTGTTACTGGAGGATCCCCCTGTCGCCCTGTTCCAGTCTCCCTGCTCAGCTGCTCACATCAAGCTGCGCCGCTCCTCCAATCCAAGAGGGTAGATAAACTGCGGAGGCATCTTCCTCATGTCGGCACCATTATTACACTATAAATCCTTTGCACACAGAGGTTGGGTGAGCAGGCTCAGGCTGCTGTGAGCCGCGCACAGGATGGGTCTCCTCTCTCCAGCCCCGGGAGTCTGTGCATAGGATGGGAGATGGGAGGGAGGCTCAGCACTGCCATCACCCCTGCTCTGCTCTCACTGCTCCCGGACTCTACAGCAGCGCCCCATCCTCCAGCACTGACCCGTACATGCAGATAGGAGAGTGCTGTAATCACAGGTGCCGGAGGAGACCAAGAGGAAGCAGACAGTAAAGAACTTGTGTCCTCTCCTGCTCTGATGACTGTGAAGGTCTGCAGTCGGCACTGGCAGGAGGGGGAGGGGAGGCTCCACAATCACAAGATGTCAGACCTGAAGTGAGTACTGGAGATTCTCCATTATGTCTGTATTCCACTACCCATGATTCTTCTCTCCTCCTCCACCAAAGCTGCACTCTCCTGTGTCCTGTCCTCCTCTCCTATCCCCTGCTAAAGGCTGCACTCTCCTGTCCTCCGCCAAAAGCTCCATTCTCCTGTCCTTCTCTGCTATCCTCTGCCAATGGCTGCACTGTCCTGTCCTCCTCTCTTCCATCAAAGGCTGCACATTCCTGTCCTTCTTTCGTCCTCCAAAGTCTGCACTCTCCTGTACTCTTCTCGTCTCCTCTGACTAAAGCTCCACTCTCCTGACTTCCTCTGCTATCCTACGCCAAATGCTGCACTCTCCTGGCCTCCTATCCTCTCCTCCACCAAATGCTGCACTTTACTGTCCTCCTCTCCTCCACCAAATGCTGCACTCTCTTGTCCTCCTGTCCTATCCTCCGCCAAAGGCTGCACTCTCCTGTCCTCCTCTTCTCTCCTCCACCAAAGGTTGCACTCTCCTGTCCTCCTCTCCTCCATCAAAGGCTCTATTCTCCTGTCCTCCTCTCCTCTACCAAAGGCTGCACTCTTCTGTCCTGGTCTCTTATCCTCCGTCAAAAGCTGCTCTTCCATATCCTCCTCTCTTATTCTCCGCCAAAGGCTGCACTCTCCTGTCCTCTCCTATCCTACGCCAAAAGCTGCTCTCTCCTATCCTCCTCTACTATCTTCTGCCAAAGGCTGCACTCTCCTGTCCTCTCCTATCTTTCGCCAAAGGCTGCACTCACCTGTCCTCCTCCCCTATCTTCCGCCAAAGGCTGCACTCTCCTGTCCTCCTCTCCTATCCTCCGCCAAAGGCTGCACTCCCCAGTCCTCCTCTCCTATCTTCTGCCAAAAGCTGCACTCTCCTGCCCTCCTCTCCTCCACCAAAGGCTGCACTCTCCTGTCCTCCTCTCTTTCACTAAAAGCTTCACTCTCCTATCCACCTCTCCTATCTTCTGCCAAAGGCTGCACTCTCTTGTCCTCTTCTCCTCCTCCAAAGGCTCCAGTCTCCTGTCCTCTCCTCCTCCCAAAGCTGCATTCTCCTGTCCTCCTCTTCTCTCCTCCGCCAAAGGTTGCACTCTCCTGTACTCTTCTCGTCTCCTCTGACTAAAGCTCCACTCTCCTGACTTCCTCTGCTATCCTACGCCAAAGGCTGCACTCTCCTGGCCTCCTATCCTCTCCTCCACCAAATGCTGCACTTTACTGTCCTCCTCTCCTCCACCAAATGCTGCACTCTCTTGTCCTCCTGTCCTATCCTCCGCCAAAGGCTGCACTCTCCTGTCCTCCTCTTCTCCACCAAAGGCTGCACTCTCTTGTCCTCCTCTCCTCCTCCAAAGGCTCCAGTCTCCTGTCCTCTCCTCCTCCAAAAGCTGCATTCTCCTGTCCTCCTCTTCTCTCCTCCGCCAAAGGTTGCACTCTCCTGTCCTCCTCTCCTCCATCAAAGGCTCTATTCTCCTGTCCTCCTCTTCTTCTCTCCTCCGCCAAAGGTTGCACTCTCCTGTCCTCCTCTCCTCCACCAAAGGCTGCACTCTCCTGTCCTCTCCTCCACCAAATGCTGCATTCTTCTGTCCTGCTCTCTTATCCTCCGCCAAAAGCTGCTCTCCCATATCCTCCTCTCTTATTCTCCGCCAAAGGCTGCACTCCCCTGTCCTCCTCTCCTATCCTCCACCAAAAGCTGCACTCCCTTATCCTCCTCTCTTATTCTCTGCTAAAGGCTGTTCTCTCCTGTCCTCCTCTTCTATCGTCCACCAAAAGCTGCACTTTCCTGTCCTCATCTCCTATCCTCTGACAAAGGCTGCACTCCCCTGTCCTCCTCTCCTATCTTCTGCCAAAGGCTGCACTCTCCTGCCCTCCTGTCCTCCACCAAAGGCTGCACTCTCCTGTCCTCTCTTCCAGCAAAAGCTGTACTCTCCTGTCCTCCTCTTCTATCCTCTGCCAAAAGCTGCAGTCCCCTGTCCTCTCCTATCCTCTGCCAAAAGCTACACTCCCCTATCCTCCTCTCTTATACTCCGCCAAAGGCTGCGCTCTCCCGGCCTCCTCTCTTATTCCCGCCAAAGGCTGCACTCTCATTTCCTCTCCTATCCTCCACCAAAAGCTGCACTCCCCTATCCTCCTCTCTTATTCTTTGGCAAAGGCTGCACTCTCCTGTCCTCCTCTTCTATCCTCCGCCAAAGGCTGCACTCTCCTGTCCTCCTCTCCTATCCTCCGGCAAAAGCTGCACTCTCCTGTTCGCCTCTCCTATCCTCTGGCAAAAGCTGCACTTTCCTGTCCTCCTGTCCTATCCTCTGCCAAAGGCTGCACTCTCCTGTCCTCTGTTCTCCTGATGATGATGACCTTACAATGCCTCCTGACTGCTGTCCTGTGTTGGTGACATCCTCATGGTGTTTCCTGTCAAGAGATCCAACAGTCTAATTTTTTGTGTGTATAAAGTGTCAATACAAATACACACACAGACATACACACTACATCAATATATACTATATATATATATATATATACAGAACTATAGTGTGTATCTGTGCATTTGTGGGAATCAGTCAATATTTGTATGCATTAACGTAATTAGTCTGATGTAAAAAAAAAAACAGGTTTTAATTATGCTCCCTTGGGGGTGATGGGCATCGCTGGTCTTTTTGGCGTCTCCTTTCTTCTTGCGATCGAATCCTCCACTTCTGCTTCATGTGAGTGACGCGTCCTACATCACCCGCACTCTGACCTCCATTGTGTTCCTGCGCATGCGCACTTCTCTCTACTCTGCTGAGGTCAAATCAGAGTATTGTAATGTGCATGCACAGGAAAAGGTCAAAGAACACAACTACATGGGCTTAGCATGACAGAGAGAAGTGCGGAAGCGCAGGAGCACAATGGAGGTCAGTGTGGGTGAAGTAGGACGCGTCACTCACATAAAGCAGAGGAGGAGGATGCAATCGCAAGAAGAAAGGAGGCGCCGGACAAAGATGAGCGACACCCAGGGGAATATAATAAAACCTGTTTTTTTTTACATTATACAGATCAGCTTGGGGACTTGCTATATTTTTCGCTTTTTAAGACGCACCGGATTCTAAAATGCCCCACAAATTTGGTACAAGGAAAAGAGGGAAAAAATATTATTTAATGTTAAATAGGGTCTGTCTTATAATGCCAGTGTCCGTCTTATAATCAGTGTATATGCCCCCATCCTGGTGGTACATAGCAGCCCCCCATCCTGTTGGTACATAGCAGCCCCCCCCCATCCTGATGGTACATAGCAGCCCCTCATCCTGGTGGTACATAGCAGTACCCCCTATCCTGGTGGTACCTAGCAGCCCCTCATCCTGGACCGACCATGGCTTACTGTAAGTGGGTTGTGAGAGTGGAGCAGGGCTGCATGAGGCAGTTTCATGGGTCCACAGAGGGTGGGGGCAAAGCCAGGAGCTGCGAGGGGGTCGCAACAGTTTCTAGTGGGCGCCGCCATTATCCATGTGCCAGCATGCATTGCTGAGCTGCAATTCGTGCTCTAGTATCCATACGTCCAGAAAATGGCTGTGAAGGCGGCACATGTGCAGATCGAGATCTACGGCCATTTACTGGAAGTCCTGGACATTAGAACACAAATTGCAGCTTAGCAATGTATGCTGGGACATGTATAATGCGGCGCCCACTGGACACCGACACCCCCTCCCCCAGCAGCTCCAAGCTTCGCCCCCCCACCCACCGTGGACCCGTGAAACCTGCCTCCTGCACCCCGCTCCACCTCTGCATCCCCTTCAGTAAGATTTGTTTTAAAATTCGGATTTTAAGACTCTACCCCGTTTTCCCCCCAATGTAGGCGGGAAAAAGTGTTTTATAATCCAAAAAATATGGTATATACAATATTCTAGAATGCTGTAAATAAGGGCTAACTAGTGGTGTCTGCAGCTTATAGGGGAAAACACTGCTGCCAGGTTCACTTTAATAAAAGTAAATCATTAATCATTAAAGGGGTCCCATTTCAAAGATGCCTTCAAAACCTCAGGGTCCCAAAACACAAAAAAACTGAGGTTTTCCTCTCTCTCTGCTCTTTGTAGATCAGCTGTGAAGTGACATTTGTAACGCTGCCATCAATCACTGGACTCAGCGCTTGATATAGATATCACAAACCACTGAGGTCAGTTATAACTTACAGTGCTGCAGACGTGCAGTCACCGCTGCAGACAATCAACAAAGGCCAAAGCACAATATTACAAGATGCTTCAGAAAAACACCTGTCATGTTCCTGAAGACTCTTTCTATAGCAATATGCATAGAAGCTCGGCTGTTTCCTTGAGTGTTTCACACTCCATGAACTCCACCCATGCTTCGGGTTACCTGCTGGATAGCCATTAAAGCTATTTTACCCTATGGTCGGGCATCATTATAAAAGCCTGGATGGGTGTAGATTTTATCTCCTGGTTGCTCCAATCAAGTTTGGGTTAAACTGGCACCAGGTCTTCGTGGTGGATGTCCGTGTTTGTTTGGTCACCTGGGGCTGCTGTATCCTCCTCCCCGGATGTATACCTAATTTAGGTGAATTCTCCTGTGGAATTTTTTCCAGACACCTTTCCTCAGAGAATATAGTGGCAAGGCAAATCTATATAATATCTCCGTCTTCTAATGATCCTTGTATAGTAAGACAAGGTGAAATGCGTTAAGCTGGGAGAAATCTATTCACTTTGGGTCTGCAACTGTGCTGAATACAGACACCCCAGATGGGTAATACAAGTTTGGACTGAGTTAAGTCCTACCTCTGAAAAATTCTCCCTATTTTATAACTCTGCTGCTCACCAAGATCTCCTGGCAGGGCCATATCTACGGAGAGTCTTCGTGGAGTGGGGGCACCACTAACCTTAGGGTGTAAAAAACTTCCATTGCAAGGTACACAGCTATAGGGATAAAAAAAAGGTGTTCTGTATAACCGATGCAACTCATGGTTTTTATGTTGTATGTTTTCTTTGTTTTAACATTTGGGTCCATTAGACCTTTTTAAAGGAATTTTAATAAATATTCTTTTTATATAACACCTGAAGTTGGTAATTATATATCTTAAAAAATGATGTCTGAGACTCCTAATAAATATGACATGAGTGTGAACCTAGCTTGAACATTAAAAATTACAGTGGGCCCCTAGAGTCAGTTCTACTGGTGGGCCCTAAGCACCCCAGTCCGACACTGCAAACAGAATAAAAACACTTAAAATGTGTGATGGACAACCACCAACACAGCAATGACTATGGCCCCAGATGTCATCAGAATAGCTGTATCATGAGACCCAAACATGGGTTTAAATATTTGATTAGAACCTGCTGGTGACTAGACTTACAGGAAGGCAAGCCTGCTGACATGGAAGAATGAAAAAAACAAGAGATTCCAGGACAATATAGGTGGCATTGATCAAAAAACAAGAAAATCATGAATAGCAATCATCAAACCCAGTTGAAAGATAATGCAGCTCAGCTAATATTGAATCAGAATATATTGTACCAATGTACAAAACAGTGAGATGCGATCTCATAGACTCCTGTGATAAAGTATAGTACAGGGACCTAATGTCCCTTATGGAGTAACAAAAATGAAAAAAGTCACAAATACAAAAATGTCAGTCCTGCCTAAGAGCTAATTAAGGACAAAAGCTCTGAGGTCAGTAACACAGGTCTAGGAGAGCACACCATAAACTGGAATGGTCCCTGCTGCTATGTGCCCCGGTCTCCTGACCTGCTATGGTGACTATAACTTATCTTTGACTTTTTTCCAGGCATTGGTATTGCATTGTCCTGACTTTTTTTGTTTATCCTTCATGTTTTCTCACCCTGCTCACAGGTGAATGATTTTTGATGCCTCAGCATTAACTGAACTGACCATTCCAGTTTATATTCTGATTCAATATTAGCTGAGCTGCATTATCTTTCAACTGGGTTTGATGATTGCTATTCATGATTTTCTTGTTTTTTGATCAATGCCACCTATATTGTCCTGGAATCTCTTGTTTTTTTCATTCTTCCATGTCAGCAGGCTTGCCTTCCTGTAAAGGGGGTGTCACACGCGTCAATATCGCCTGCACGATATCGGCTGCACGTGACGTTGCAGCGATATTGACGCGTGTGACATACTGCATCAACCAGCGATAAATCGCTGGTTGATGATCGCCAGGTTTCAGAACCAGCTCAGAAACCTGGCGATTGTCGCCCGGTGGACACGCAGCATCGCTGCGTGTGACACCGGGACTAGCGATATTCCAGCTCCCAGCGCCTCTCACAAGCGCTGGGAGCTGGTATCCAAGGTACACTGCGGGTAACTAGGCAGCACGCGCTGCCTAGATACCCGACGTGTACCTTAGTTACCAGCCTCCTCCGCTCACCGGGTGAGCGGAGGAGGCTGGTAACTAAGGTACACGTCGGGTATCTAGGCAGCGCGCGCTGCCTAGTTACCCGCAGTTTACCTTGGAGACCAGCCTTGCTCCCGCTTCCAGCAGGCTGGCAGCGGGAGCAGGACATCGTGGAAACGATATTTAAATCGTTTCCATGATGTCACTGGTCAATTGATCGCTGGTGAGTCTGTCTGTGTGACAGCTCACCAGCAATCAGCCGTCAATGTCGTCAGCGATCATCTCGCTGACGACATTGACGCGTGTGACACCCCCTTAAGTCTAGTCACCAGCAGGTTCTAATCAAATATTTAAACCCATGTTTGGGTCTCATGATACAGCTATTCTGATGACATCTGGGGCCATAGTCATTGCTGTGTTGGTGGTTGTCCATCACACATTTTAAGTGTTTTTATTCTGTTTGTGTTTTTTGCTCATATTTCTCTGTATTATTGTTAATAAAGATTTACAAATTTTTTGAATTATTGGTCTGTTTCTCTGATCCCGGTCATTTGTACATGCTTTCTGGTTCTTTCCTCCGTTTCATTATTGGTGTATAGCATGTGACTGGTGGATCGCCTTCTAGTGCCACTCTAACACATTTCTTTGAGATCTGGTACTGTAGGGAACTGCTGTCCTCGTACTGTTAAGTCTCTTAACGTAGCGAACTCTGCATCAGGGTTCTGCAGAGCCCACCAGCGTGCCTGTTTCTTCTCATCAGGTAGTTTAAGTCCCATCACAAACTGTTCAATTAGCGCCTTGTTTTCGTCTCTAACACCACCGGGATCGGCTTGTTTTAAGTCTCAGCGCCTCTTGTAAACGCAGTGCATATTCCAGGACACTCTCCTGTGCCCCTTGTTTGCAATGGTAAAACAACAGTCTTAATTCCGCCTCGGTGTGGTGTTCAAAAACCCGGTTTAGTTTGGCAAATATTTGCTCAACATACTCCTGAGCTTCTATAGACCAATTTCAGGTCTCCAGCTCTGCTGCATCTGTTAACTGTCCCATTATTACTGAAGCTCTCTGCTTACCGGTCATGGCGTACATATCCAGCACTTGGCATATCTACCGCTGTATTTTGGTAACCAGGCCGCATTCGGGACGTACGGCAGGGATATTGGCATTCACAGTCATTAAATAGCACACAATACCCATTGGGAATCGGGTCTTTTCGTATCCTGTTCGTAGACGCCAGATTTGACTCACCGTTGCCGGGTTCTCAGGTCTCAGGCGCTGCTTCACTTGTCACGGTTCCGTGCCTGAGGCTGTGGGAGCCCGGTAGTCAAAATGGACAGGCTGGGGAATTGGGATAATAAAGTCTTATTTGTCTCGTGACACCACCTGTGGGTGTCCGGTGATTGCATCGGCGCTGCTTGGGCCTCCGGGGGATGTGCGGCAGCTAGATGGGATGCTCCCCACAGGATGAGCAGTAGTCCCCGGGGCCAGGAACTGCACTGAGTGGAATACGGCAGCTCAGTTGATTTAAGTATTTCAGTACCTTTTACTGGTGTTGACAGGTACACTCGATCGGGGGATGAAGTAGACACTTCTGGAGGTTCCACAGCAAGCAGTGGTATAGGCTTCCTGGTGTACGTAGCTTCTAGTGGGGTCTAGTGGATATAAAATCCAACCAAACCGGAGTTGCACTTTCTGGTGTGACTTGTGAAACCCGAGTTTGCTGCACTGAGGGCACTTTAAAGGAATATTGTCGAGTTCTCGACTCCGGGCTCTCATCTGGCGGTGCTTCAGGTTTCCAAGGAGCTAAAGTCCCTTGTTGTGGTGCTGGTTTCTCTACAGCCTGCACTATGGCTCCTGCAGCTCGGACCCAGTGACCAGACTTGTTAGGGTACCTTTACACGCCGCAACAACAGGATGGATACAACCCGCTACAGGCTACGATTGTAGCTTGCGTCGTCAATATAGCCCATAGTAGAGGCGTGTGAAGACGGTAGGAGGCAGCCGGCAACAGATACATCTGTTTCCGAGCACTGCTCTGAAACAGGTGGCTACAAAGCCGATTGCAGCGAGCTGTATCGGCGTGTAAAGAAGCTACAGAAGGGATGTCTATACACCAGGCGATGTACCTGGTATGTAGCTGGGGCGTGACACAGGCTTCGGGACACCGCGCCCCTTCAGCGATCATTGGAGGAAGCTCCTGCATGACGATTGGTAGTCACTGCATAGGGAGGCATATTTAAGGAGCTGACCAGTCACACTACACAATTGCTCGAGCGTCATGTATTAAACAGCCTCCTGCGATGCCTGCCCAATCATCATGTTATTGCTTTGTCCTATCAGCGTACGGACGTCTCGTACTCCACAATTGTGGTACGCCTATGTGCTGTCCCTGCTGCACCAGGTCCACCCATATTAGCTTGTTGTAGCGGTGTGTAAATGAGGTAAGGTAAGCTACAGTTGGCTACTTGAGACACCCGGCGATGTATTTAGCTGTAGATGTAACGTAGCGTAGCGCACCTTGTGGCGGCGTGTAAAGGTGGTGCGTTTCCCGTTTGTAACCGTTTGGCCGTGCTCGTGCACGTGAAGTAGCGGGTTGTATCCATCCTGTTGTAGCGGCGTGTAAAGGTACCCTTAGGGTGAGTCAAGAGGACTCCTCTGCCCCTATTCTGTATTTGCCTCCTGCTCCTATGACCCCTGTTCCGAGGGTCTACCACTTCCCGGGTGTGCTGGTATGGGCCTAGTGTGGCACCAGTACCAGGTCAGCTCTCCTAGCTGTTTACAGTTCTAAAGTGACTGCACACTCCGCAGTTTCTCCCTCCAGGACCCGTATTTATAGGGGGAACTGGCTTAAGGCAACCAGTGGAGCTCCCCCTAGAGGTCTGGAGTGAAAGGTGTTGTAAGTAAGTGGGGCTGCTTGCTGTGTACTTTTCCATTTGTGTCCTAAGAGTTCCTGTGGTGCCCCAACCAGGGTGCCGCACGACCATTTCTCCAAAGTGTTCCAGGAGACATTTTTCCAAACATCACTGCCAGCTGTATGTTACTTGTGCAACTATGAGCAGCCTGCATGGCCTAAATCAAGGGTAGGGAACTGCAGGCCTCGAATGATGCCAACATTTCATGTTTTCCTTAATATTGCACAATGTGCTGGAATCATCACCAATGTAGGTAAGTCAATTATAACCTGTGTAATACTAAGGAAATCCTGAAAATCTGCACTGTTAGCAGCCCTTGAGGCCTGGAGTTCCCCAGCCCTGGCCTAAATGTACTACCATAGCCTGCAGCATCTCCAGACTTGTCTACTAGTGAGCACAACTGGGACATCATTGGTCTGCAATTGCAAAGGTAGCTGCCAGCAGTGGATCTTGATGATTTGTATATCTAGATGGGTTGAGTGTGGCAGAAGATTCTTCCGACAAACATTGACACCTTTATGACCTTAAACATTCCTATACATCCTAAGTGAGTGTTACTGACCTTGGACGTATAGGTAAGTCATAGCTACCGGTAATACCAGGCACCGTAGCCACAGTAGTGGCGATTGAGTGAAGGTGCCTGCTTATTTTGTCAGCAGGGCACAAGAGCTCATTACCACGGGGGGAGGCGTTGCCACTCTGCAACTTTGATAGCTATGATTGGCTGTTCAATTCTGAACACCCAATCACAGAGATTCTAATGTTTCAAGCTTATCCCCTCTGCAAATCCTTTCACTGGCTCCCAATTCCCCTACAAATCCAGTTCAAACTACTAACACTGACCTACAAAGCCATCCATAACCTGTCCCCCGCCCCTATATCCAAACTAATCTCCCAATATTTTCGCTCACGTAATCTCAACTCCTTTCAAGACCTCCTTCTCTCCTCCACATTTATTCATTCCTCACTTAATTGCCTCCAAGACATCTCGCAAATACCCCCATCCTCTGGAATTCTGAGCCCCAACACTTAAGATTATCCTCCATGTTCAGAACTTTCAGGCAGAACTTGAAAACCCATCTCTTCAGGAAAGCTTACAATCTGCAATGACCACACTGCCACCTCACCACCACCATTGGGGGGGGCCACCTTACCTCCACACCCTGAGCGGCCACCTCACCACCATCACCATCTGATTTCCCACCTCACCCTTACCGAGCTGCTGCAACACCCACAACCTTCTGCGTCCTTCCCCAACGTCCTGTAGAATGTAAGTGTGGAACCCACTGGGACAGGGTACTCGGTGCCGGACTGGGGTACTGCTGGGGATATCACGGCGGTCCGGACCGTGTCTCAGGTTCTCACAAAAGGGGTACTTACAGGGATAGTTTGTCGTGATGCCACCCATGGTTTGTGGTCAGTAATAGGACCACCACTGCAGCGCAGCTCTGCCAGGAGGATGGAAGGATGATGGGGCTGCAGCCAGATAGATGAGCCCGCCGCAGGTCGGGCTGCTCCTGACAGGGTAAGAAGGACAATAATAGTTCTGTATACCTGGAATCAGACACGGAAACTGAAGCGGGGTTCACCGGGTTGACTTTCAAGTTCTTCAAAGTCACACCAGTCACAGTACAGTTCTCAACACAGTTCACAGTTCAGTTAACTCCGGGAACACTTAACCCTTTGCAGCCAGGCTGTCACTCTGAGACCCCTCACTCCTTCTATATGTTCTTCCAGGCTGTTATCTCCCTCTCTGTTCTCTCTGCGGGTTGTATGACGGCAGCTCGGCCCCTTGTATGTAGCTTCCCCCTGTGTGTGTGTGGGCGGTAAACCAGGTCCTTGTGGTTGCTGCTGAGCCTCCAACCCTGGTAGTAGCAACTCCAACGTGGAATTAAAGCTCCCCGTCGGTTTGTCTGGGAAGCCGGTGTGAAACTTCAGTCCCCCTCAGAGCCGACACTCTGGTGTTTGCCTAGCCTGAGGCTGCAGTAATCCTGTCTTCCAAGGGATTACCAGGCTCCTTCTAACCCGTGTGATTCCAGTACAATCAGGGAAAACTACTCCGCTGGTAGTTGGTCGGTGCTGCCGTGTCCCTCGGACCCGGTGATACCGGTCCGGTCTCTGTCCTCACAGTCCCCTGGGATGCGGGCTATGGACGAGCTTTCTCTCCATGGATCTGTGTCTCTGTGGATTATGCGTCTCCAGGGAGCCCAATCCCTCCGGGATGTGTCACTGTCTGGCTGCTATCAGGAATCATTACCCTGAGGAAGGTGCTGGGACAGCACTGAAACGCGTAGGTTTTGATGAAATAAAGGACCTTATGATGGTAACTACCTCTCTGTGAAATCCTTTGGTAAAGAGCAGCAGCGCGGACCGTGGATACCATTCCTGTTTGATTCCTGATTTCCCGCGGTTTTTAGCGTGACAGTGGAGGTTCTGCAGCAGCTGCCTTAAGCTTTCAAACTGGTTGTGGGTCTCACAACCTCAAAAGGTGAGTGGATATCTATATAATCCACACTGAAACACACAGTGTCTTTTTGATAAGGCACAATCTACGCCTCTTTTATCTCCTCTTTTTCTAACTGTCTGCTGTTCTTTACTGCTCGGCTCACTCTGGCCTACTAACTCCTTCCTCCTCTTTTCGTCTACTTGTACTCTCTGTCACCTGACCTACATTCCCACCCACTTCTCTCTAAACCCCACCACACCCTTGCCCGCCTAGAGTCCCGAGCTCCGGGTTGGGTGCTGTGCTCCTGTGGGTGTGTGTGCTGTGAGGGTGTTTGGTGCACAAACTGTCTACCTTCTGCCTGGCTGCAGTTCCCTATGTGGCCATCCTGGTTGCAGGGGCGCCACATAAGCTCACAATGTCAGGGTCCACTTCCCTCTGTACCAGCATGTCATTGTTAATATGTTTAGTGTAACTTATATCTGTATTTTGTATGTAACCCCTTCACAGCACCATGGAATTAATGCTGCTATATAAATCTAGTATATGAAGCTGAGTGTATGTATGTGTGTGTGTGTATGTATCAAGCACCGCCCCCACTCCACATAGCTATGCCCACTCTGCATAGATATGCCCACTTCATAGCTCCATCCCTAGTCAACCACCGACTGCTCCACATAACCATGGCATAGCCCCACCCACTCCACATAGCCAAGCCCACTGACCACTCCACACAACCCTGCCCAATCAACATAGCCATGCCCACTCCACATAGCCATACCCACTTCATAGCTCCACCTCTCCACAACCACTGACCGCTCCACATAACCATGACTTAGCCTTGCCCACTCCACATATCCATTCCCACTCCATATAGTCACGCCCACTCCACACAGTCATGCCCACTCTACATCCCCAGGACTATGTGAAGGGGTGGAGCTATGAAGGGGTGGGGCTATACATGAGTGGATGGGGCTACTGGGAGAGGTTGGACCATGTGTAAGGGTGAAGTTATGAAGGGGCGGGGCTACTGGGAGGGACGGGGCTCTGATACACACACACATACATAACTATATATGGGCATTACAACCATATATAGGCATTAAGCCTGGGCAACGCCAGGCAGTGCCGGGACAAGGCATTTTGGTGCCCTAGGCAGGTAAGGCAAACGGCACCATTCCTCCCCCCCCCCCAAATATGTCTAGGAATAAAAATGTCAACATACTTTGAAAGTAAATTTAATTTAAAACAAATAAAAGTAGATATAAATGAACATTATGGATATAAATTGTACATAAATAGCAATGCACACGACCAACTCTTGAAATGCTTAGCAGCCATATGGTATAAGTACCTTTTCAGAGCTCTGGACCCCTCAGTGCACGGTCCTCCAGAGCTCTAGACCCCTCAGTGCACTCTGCTCCAGAGCTCTAGACCCCTCAGTGCACTGTCCTCCAACTCTAGACCCCTCAGTGCACTGTCCTCCAGCTCTAGACCCCTCAGTGCACTGTCCTCCAGCTCTAGACCCCTCAGTGCTCTGTCCTCCAGCTCTAGACCCCTCAGTGCTCTGTCCTCCAGCTCTAGACCCCTCAGTGCACTGTCCTCCAGCTCTAGACCCCTCAGTGCTCTGTTCTCCAGCTCTAGACCCCTCAGTGCTCTGTCCTCCAGCTCTAGACCCCTCAGTGCACTGCCCTCCAGAACTAGACCCCTCAGTTCACTGGCCTCCAGGTCTAGACCCCTCAGTGCACTGTTCTCCAGCTCTAGACCCCTCAGTGCACTGTCCTCCAGCTCTAGACCCCTCAGTGCACTGCCCTCCAGAACTAGACCCCTCAGTGCTCTGTCCTCCAGCTCTAGACCCCTCAGTGCACTGTCCTCCAGCTCTAGACCCCTCAGTGCACTCTGCTCCAGAGCTCTAGACCCCTCAGTGCACTGCCCTCCAGATCAGGTCTTGCAGACAGCTGTTTGTGGACACATGGCCTGCTCTCTCCTCTCCCCTGTGGCCCTCAGGCCGAGGCTCCACATGCAGGCGGCGTGCTCGGGGCCGTGCTGACCTCACACAGAGGCGGCCGCTCACCTCTGCTCCCGGGGGACGCCGCATTCCTCCTGTCTGGGGAGCTGCTCCTCCTCCTCCGGGTCCTGGCCGCCTCAGGGCTGCTTTGAGGTTGTGCGAGCAGCGGGGAGGGAGGGGAAGGACTCGGGGGCCCCGGCTCAGTGTTACTCCCCACCAAGGTGGAGGGGGAGCGGCTGGGGCTACTGTGCAGGAGCTGGTAAGGGACGGTGGCCCGGATGGGCTGGAGCAGGCGCGCTGAGCTGTTGGGAGGGGAGCCGGAGCCTCGCTTCACTCGGGGGTGAGTGGAAGACATGACGGCGGCGAGATGCATGGTCTCCCCCGCCACCGCCAGTGACGCAGCTCCTCCGCGGCCCCCGAATGGCCGGCGACTGTCACACAGCGGAGAGGAGGGAAGGGGCGGGCTCACGGCGGAGGCGCTGCATCATAACCAATCACAGCGCGGATCCAAATCCTGACGTAAGGGCCTCAGCCAATAGGAAGGAAGCGAGGAGGGATGGGTGGGGTCAGTGGTGGTTGTAGCGTAAAATAGTTCAATGACGTCAGCAAAGTGAGCAGAAGGTTCCTTATATACAAGTGCAGTGCTATAATAACCATCACGCGGGAATGCGCCCTGCACAAGATGGCGCCCTAGGCGATCGCCTAGGGTCGCCTAGCTGTCGTCCCGGCCCTGACGCCAGGCTCCACAGTGTGTATGTGGCATAGCCATGCCCCTATGACTATGTGGAGGGGTGGAGCTATGAAGGGCCAAGGATATCAAAGGGGCGGGCTACCAGGAGGGGGTTGGGGATATACATACACACATACATATATTACCATATATGGGTAATATTGTCATATATGGGCGATATTACTATATATGAGTATTACAACCATATATGGGCATTATGCCCGGGCAACTTCGCACGCCCACTTCTCAGTCTATATCTCCACATATCCCTACCTTCTTCACATAGCCCCACCCTCGACACTACATGGAGAGGTGAAGTTATGAAGGAGCAGGACTATACATGGGGCAGCACAATTAAAGGGATGGGGCTACTGGGAGGGGTCGGGCTATGTGTAGAGGCAGATCTTTAAAAGGGCAGGGTTACCAGGAGGGATGGGACTATAACACTTATACACACATACATACATTACCATATAAGGGCAATATTACCATATATGAGCATTATGACCTTATTGTCACGGTGTAGTGAGAATGCTGATGAGGGAATGGTAGTTATGGGCATGGTGACCAGGGAAGACTAGTCTGACCCTAGTCTAGGAACCCTCAATGGCCCTGATTCCGAAGGTATCTCTGAAGGTGAGAAGGTTTGGGCCTCCAGCCTCTCCCTAAAACTCCTCCACCAGCCCTGCGCTATTCCCCCCTCACCTCCCTCCACAGAAGCGGGATACAGCAACTCCAACAGAAAGGACATCAGCCACACAAACACACAGCTCAGCACAGCACGGCTTCCAGGCATAGAGTGAAACTCTATCAGCAGCACCACCTGGTGGAAGGAGAGGCTACTTAAAGGCTAGGGGAAGGGAGCTCAGGTGAGTCACACATTAACCCCTCAACCAGCAGTTGAACCTAATAGTGTATGCAGTTCTGGAGACCAACACAGGAGGCCAGGACCTTCACAACTATCAACCATCAGCTTTTAAAGAAAACACATACATGGTAGCATCCAGCAATGTCAGCACGTGACACTTATATGGGCATTACACCCGGGCAACGCCAAGCTCTACAGCTAGTAAAAAATATTCAAATGTAGAAATGTAGACTGAGACCTGTGAATCCAGGGCAAAGTATGGCAAGACGTCGCTGTAAATCACGACACACTCTTGACTAGTCGGGGATCTGCTTGTCCAGTCTACAGTGCAGCTCAGTTCTCTGAAGCTATTAAAATTGTGTACTTCACTGATATGCCACAGTGTTTCACCTAACTGAGATAATGAGGCGCCCCCAGGGCGATGGGGTACCCGGGACCGGGCCTAGCTGCTGCTGTCTCTGGGGGAAGTCACGGTGTAACCGCTCGGGGGTCTGCCACCCGTGCCCCGCAGCCTGCTGCCGTTACTCCCTCGGCTCCTACCGCCCCTGTCCGGCCTCAAGGATCCCGGGTGTCGACCATCCACCGACGGCTCCGGGGCGCTGGCAGCCACCGCCCGCGGGTCGGTCGGGTAGCGTCTTCCTTACCGTATGCTCCCCGGGTGCGCGTACCTGTCCCCAGCCGCAGGGGTCCAGCACCCTCTGCTTAAGCAACGCTGCTCCTCTCACTTCCGGGGCCGCTGCTTGAGCTAGGACAATCCATCTCCAAATTAGTATCTGCTGGAGGACTGCAGGGAGCTTGCTCCTCCCCTCAGCCAATCACCAGGTCTCTGTGTTCTGCCAATCAGGAGTACCCTGGTATGATATAAGCTTCCTGTTTTCTCTTACTCATTGCCAGGGCAATTTCTATGTAGAGAACTTGCTAATCCTGGTCTGGTCAGGTTGTTCCTTTATTGGCTTGATATCTGATTACTCTTGTTCCTTCCCGCAGATTCCTTCCGTGCCGGCTCCTTGCTGACTCCAGTGGTCTCAGTCTGATTCCGGTTCTCTTCCCTGCTGAAGCGCTTCCTCCAGCCCTGCTCCGGATTCTCTGTTTTCCCGGTTCCCGTTTCTTATTGTATACCCGGTTGCTGTTTTGTTACCACGTCGCCTGGGGTCGGTTTAACACTCGTGTCCGCTTCATTGGCCCCTCCGAGGTTGGTACCGGCGGTATCCCTGTATAGGGGTTAAGCGCTCCGGGGCCTCCTTCGGTGGTTTTCCAGTGCTGCGACCTTGTGGCTCTCCCCAGGGGCGTGGGTTTTGTGTTGTGGTTGTTCTAATAAACCTGTTGACTCTACTGTACTGGTCCGCTTCTCTATCACCCGGTATCAGCATCCGCTCTATGCGGTCCAGTGGGTCCACGTGTGGGGTCCGTCAGTAGGACGTGACACACGGGGGTCATGACCCGATTCCGTGCCCTGGGTTTCAGTTGAAAAAGGGGTTATATACAGGGGAGTTTTCATGATGCCACCCGTGGTGTGTGGCTAGGGATGGCCACCGCTGCTTCAGAACCTCCGGGATGATGGATGGGCAGCTGGGATGGAACGGTCTCCACAGGTAAAGCCAATCCCCAGGGCAGTGTAGGCTTCAATAATTTTATTGGAGTTATACCACATATAATAACATAATAAACTGTGCCAACCAATTAGCAGATAAATCAGTCGCTTGTGTCAAGAAAAATAGAACATCAGAAACTTAGTTAACAGAGAATAAAGATAAAGAGGAGAAAATCCTCAAATGACCTATCTGCATCATTAATAGAGGGGACTAAACCACTATCCCCTGTACGTTTAGGTCAAGAGGTTGAAAATGAAGTAGGTGAAGGAGAATGGAGGAAAGGATCCTTGCCACCACTTCTAAATACAATCTGGATTCATTTCCAGAGCAGTAAGAAAAGAGGGGGAAATGAACGGATAGGGGGAGGGAGGGGGGAAATGAACGGATAGGGGGAGGGAGGGGGGGAAGGTAGAAGCCAGGGAAATAACGGAGGGGGAGATCGGTAAGAGCGGACTAGGGAGTGTAGAAAAGGGTGATAAAACCAGAGAATCCCCGCTAAATTAAATAACATGTTAGGTAGACCTAGAGGGGCAATTGAGTAGCCAAAGGGTGTGAAGCCCAGCTGGACCAAGCCTCTCTTACATAGCATCTCATGGGAGCATCTAAAGCTAAAAAGTACTCATGACAGAAAATACAAAAAACACAAAGATTTGCACCAAACTGCTTTCAATAATTTGTGGGGTCGGTCAATGATCCCCTCTGCTCACCTTCTACTGTTGTGCCTGTCCGCACAACTGGAGTAAGGGTTTATAATTCTCCCAGCTGGGCTTTCCTTGTTAAGCTCCGAGCGGCAAGGTGGAAAATGCAAGTATTCTCCGTGGATCTCGGTGCACGTGACAGCCCAGGGGGAGTGGTGGTGTGACGTCTGCCAGGTCCTGAAATCCAAAGCTGCTGTATATCACGCTTCCCGACGGGGAAGAAATTTGCAGGTCCGGATAACACAAGTGATATTGTAAGCGCTAAGGTACATTAACAGGACTCGGCTCAATTCAGTATTACCTCTCAGCTTTAATGATTCAGCATATGGATCCCTTTAGCCACAACGTGTTTCAGCGCCAATTGCGCCTTTTTCAAGTGATTACCTGGACCCTGAATTACAATTGCTTACATACAATTCACAAAAGGGGGAGGGGGGATTTTTTGGGTTCATGTTAAACTGAGTAATGGAATCCGGATTGGATCCATTAGAGGCAACTAATTTAGATTAACAAGTATGTACAATTCCTTATAATGATATACAAAATAAATAAAAATGTGAATAGAAATAAAAATATTATGAGGGAAATGTTGGTAGTGAACAATAAATAAAATTAATTCTCCCTCAACATATTAAAATGAATTAAAAATGCAAATCAGATATTAGTAAAACATTATAAAAACAAATTACTTCCAGATAATAATTAATTCAGCATAACTAACACTCCCATTATAATAAAACTAATGGAGGATTATAAGCACTTAAACATTAATATTAAAAAACAATTGCAATAAAATAATTGCATTAAAATAAACTCAAAATAAAAATAAAAATAAAAATGAAAATAAAATAAAAATAAAAATAATAATAAAAATAAAAATAAAAATAAAATTAAAAATAAAAATAAAATTAAAAATGAAAAATAAATAAATAAAAAAAATATTAATTAATAAAATATCAAATAAACTTAATGAAGAAATATGTCAATGTGAGTATAAAATTGTAGGTCATTCAAAGAATCCAAGAATATTATAAGCTCGTGTCAAGTAGTATTTTCCAGGGTAATGTTGAGTCCTTCTGGGGTTAAAGTGCCAATTTTATATATCCAGAAGGACTCTCTTCTGTTGAGACTATTTATTTTATCAGTAACATTATCCCCTATCTGATCAATAATAGTAAGTTTGAGTTTTGAGGGGTGTCTGTTATGTGCTTGATCAAAGTGTTTTGACACGCTATGTTTTAAAAATCCTGTGCTTATATTGTATCTGTGCTTATTCAATCTTGCCCTCATGCTCTGGATTGTCCTGCCTATATACTGTTGCCCACACGGGCACTCCAATAAGTAAATAACGTATTGAGAGGAACAATCTAGTCTTTGTTTGATATCATATATTGCATTTGTGGTATTAGATTTAAAACTTACAGTCCCATGAGTGATACTTAGGCAGCATTTGCATCTGCGTACCCCACATTTGTAACATCCTCTCATTTTTTCTATAGAGGTTTTAGTTCTAGGGGTTCTTTAGCACTAATTTCCATTATTTTACTTGGGGCTAAAATATTATGGAGATTCCTTCCCCTTCTGTATATAATTCTCGGTTGTTTTGGGATGACTTTAGATAGAATAGGGTCCCCCTGCAATATAAACCAATGTTTTTTTTTAGCATGGTATAGATGTTTTTTTGTAAGATTTATTAAATGTGGTAATCAAATTGCAATTGTAAGGGGATTTGATTTCTTTGTCATCCTCTTTTATTCTATTCTTCTCCCTTAGATGTTCCATATATTGTTCTTGTGTGTAGTTTTTACATTTATTGTATGCATCTTTCAATAGATCCTTGGGGTATCTTTTAGCTCTGAATCTCTGTTTTAATATTTTTGCCTCAACAAGGAAATCCTTATTATCAGTGCAATTTTTTCTAATACGTAGGTACTGCCCGTAAGGGATGTTCCTTATCCAAGTGGGTAAGTGACTGCTGTTGAATTCTAAATAGCTGTTGACATCCACATTTTTAAAGAATGTGGATGTGCTACATATACCCTCCTGATTAATTTTAATAAGTAGGTCCAAATATTGGATTTGAATGTTGGAAATGTTCATTGTGAAACTTAATCCCCACTTATTGTTATTTAGTGCATTAACAAACTCCCTAGCTTCTTCTTCACTTCCTGACCACAAAAATATCAGGTCATCAATATACCTTCTATAAAATTTGATGTATTTGACCGCAAGAGGGGACTGTGCGATGGCCACAGATTCTTTTTTATTTTTATTTTCATTTTTAATTTTATTTTTATTTTTAATTTTATTTTATTTTTAATTTTATTTTTATTATTATTTTTATTTTTATTTTCATTTTTATTTTTATTTTTATTTTGAGTTTATTTTAATGCAATTATTTTAATGCAATTGTTTTTTAATATTAATGTTTAAGTGCTTATAATCCTCCATTAGTTTTATTATAATGGGAGTGTTAGTTATGCTGAATTAATTATTATCTGGAAGTAATTTGTTTTTATAATGTTTTACTAATATCTGATTTGCATTTTTAATTCATTTTAATATGTTGAGGGAGAATTAATTTTATTTATTGTTCACTACCAACATTTCCCTCATAATATTTTTATTTCTATTCACATTTTTATTTATTTTGTATATCATTATAAGGAATTGTACATACTTGTTAATCTAAATTAGTTGCCTCTAATGGATCCAATCCGGATTCCATTACTCAGTTTAGCATGAACCCAAAAAATCCCCCCTCCCCCTTTTGTGAATTGTATATAAGCAATTGTAATTCAGGGTCCCGGTAATCACTTGAAAAAGGCGCAATTGGCGCTGAAACGCGTTGTGGCTAAAGGGATCCATATGCTGAATCATTAAAGCTGAGAGGTAATACTGAATTGAGCCGAGTCCTGTTAATGTACCTTAGCGCTTACAATATCACTTGTGTCATGACAGAAAATGGAATTTAATCTGTCAGAAAGGTCTCCCATTGTGGGAGGAGAGCTCACCTTCCACTTAGTCGCTATGCAGAGTCTGGCCGCTATCAACACATAAGTAAACACATGTCGGGGAATCGGAGGAAAGTCTTCAACACCTACATGGAGAACTGCCAGCTGAGGGGAGAGTGGAAGTTTAAACCCTGTAAGCGTTTCCATCAGACTGTTAACTATGTGCCAGAACTGAGAGATTTTGGGACAGGTCCACCACATATGGGCCAAGTTTCCATTATGACCACATTGTCTCCAGCACAACAGAGAGGTGCCCAGTTTATAATTTGCTATCTTGGAGTGAGGAGTGTACAAACGTAAGTGAATTTTCTTAAGAGATTCTACATGAGTTATGTATCTAGTTGCGCGTAATGTGCAACGAATAGCTCCATCCCACTCGTCCGAGTCTGCCACAAACCAAAATCTCCTATTTTAACTTATATTCCAACTTCTCAGGTGAGAGGCTCTCCAGGAGTCCACTATAAAGAGATGAGAGTCCTTTAGAGACCTCCGGATCCAAGAAAAGGAATCTTTGCAGGGGAGATGGTCTAGGTGGCCTCAAATCATGGAGGCACCCTCGTGATCCTAGGAAATGGGTAACCTGAAAAAACTGCAAGAAAGTATTCTTAAGTGCTGGAAATTTAGAGACAAATGTATTAAAGGACATCAATCGTCCCCCAATTGTTAGGTCGCTTAAGGACGCCAGTCCATGGTCAAACCAAGTAGAAAGATTTAGCATAGGGATATGGAGCTGCAATGCAGAAAGTGGGATTTCAGAAATGGGAATCTTAGACCACTCCCCCGGCACCTCCCTCCAGACAGACAGCAGAGCCCAAATCGTGTCCAGACCGTGAACATCCCCCACAGAGCTTAGTGATTCTGCTGCTAAAAGAAGGTGCGGTGAATCACATTTCATACCATGCGACTCAATCTGGGACCATCCCAGAGAATCAGGGATATGCCACCAAACTTTGGTCGCCTCCAAAATCGTCGCTCTGTAGTATGATACTACATCCGGGACTCCCATGCCTCCCCCTCCCAGCTGAAGGTACATGACTATTCTAAGAACTATGGGTTGTTTACTTGCCCATATGAATTTGTTAGTAAGGGTTTGAAGTTGAGAGGTAGAGTGGAGGAAAAGGTGACCGGCAAGCATCTAAAAAGATATAAGATTTTGGGCAACCAGAGCATTCTAAAGGCTTGTATCCTCGAAATCCAAGACAGCGAGGAAAGGGGTTGTGACTTCAGCGCCACCCTCAAGCCCCCCCATCAGGGAATTCATGTTGCAACTTGCAAGCTTAGAAGAGGCGCAGAAGGTAATCCCCAAGTAAGGAATCCCCTCCGGACACCACTGGAAAGGCAAAGTCAGAGAGAGGGGCTCCGAGTCAGAAGGTGCAACATGGAAAGGGAGAATCATTGACATATTGGCATTCAGCTTGTAATACGAGACCTGAGAGAATGCACGCAAGTACCTCAGGACTTCCGGCAGAGAAGAAAGACGATTGGTGCAGGAAATAATAACATCGTCGGCATATAAGCCGACTACATGGTTCTTCTTTCCCACTTAAATACCTGAAATAGAGGCATTAGCCCGAATTGAGGTGGCCAGCGGCTCCATCATCAAAGCTAACACCAGCGGGGAAAGGGGACACCCCTGTCTGGTACCGTTAGAGATACTGAAGGTCCGAGACAGGAAACCAGAAGAAAAAATCCTAGCCCCGGGATTCGAGTACAGGCTAAGGATCGCTGATAGTATAGGACCCAAGAAACCAAATTTGCAGAGCACTTCACGAAGGTAGCCCCAGTGCACCCTGTCAAATGCCTTCTCCGCATTAAGAGACAGGAATACACTGGGACCCCCCCCCCGCTCCGCCGCGATTCCTTTCAAGTCCACCATTCTTCTGGTCCCATCCCTGGCCTGTCTATGAGCCACAAACCCCACCTGATCCGGTCTACAAGTAAAGGGATCATATCACCTAGTCTGACAGCCAACAATTTAGAGTAAATTTGTTGATCCGTGTTCAATAGGGAGATTGGGCGATAGCTCTCTGGGATTCTTTCCTGGTTTGAGAATTGTTGTGATCGTAGCTTACAATGCGGTATGTGGAATGGAGCCCTCATCCCACCAGCGATTAAATAATGTAAGGAGAAAGGGGGCCAAAATATGGTGGAATGTTTTGTAATATTCGTTTACAAATCCATCTGGGCCCGGGACAGTGCTGGATTTCAACGAAGTCACAACCTTAACGATCTCAGGGAGGGTGAACGGCTGGTTCAACATTTCCAGACGCTCTGGGGGAACCGAGGGAAGGTCCACTCCCGCCAAGAATTGTTGAATGGAGGCAGTGGAGGGTTGGGGAGTGTTTGGGTCATGTTTCAAGTTATACAGTTTAGCATTGTAGTTTGCAAAAACATCAACAATCTCCCCAGGATCCCTCACAACCTTCCCCTCTGCGTTTCTCATGGACGTGACCATTGACTGCACAGCCCGCTTCTTCAATCTTTTTGCCAGGAGTCTACCCACTCTATCTACAGCTGCATAGAAACCAGTCTTAATTTTACGTAATCCCACTTCATGTTTATGTAATAATATAGAGCGTAATTGATTACGAAGATCAAATATCTGGGAGGCAAGACGAGGGGACGGACTTGCCTTATTGACACTTTCCAGCTGTTGAATTCGGGCCATCAAATCTAGTCTTAGTACTTCTCTAGCCTTTTTTTTCCGAGAAGCCTTTTGGAGAAGCAAGCCACGGAGGACCGCCTTGTGAGAAGCCCACAGTGTGTCATCCGCAACCTCCCCATTATCATTGATGTTAAACAACTCCTGCATCTCACTAGCAATATCATCAATGACTTGATGGTCATAAAGTAGGCCTGCGTTCAACCTCCAGCATCTAGATGAACCATTTCCAACTGCCAGCTTGACCTCCAGACGTTGGTGCATGATCGACCACGTGATCACACCTATGTCTGCACTCCCGCAGTCAGATAACGTAGAATCATTCACAAGGAAAAAATCTATTCTAGAATATGATCCATGATTCCTAGAGAAAAATGAGTAATCTCGTTCCTCAGCATGTAAACAGCACCAAACATCATGGAGGTGAAACTCCCTACACAGTGGGGCCAGTTCTCTCCTGTTCCGTAAAGCAGGGGAAGTGGAGTCCAGGCGGCTCTCATGACTGCATTAAAGTCACCACAAATAATTAATCGGCCCTCCGCCTCCCCTCTCAGTCTCCCAAACACAGACCGCACAAATTTAAACTGACCAACATTAGGGGCATAAACGTTAGCAATGGTGTAAGTTACACCCGAAATGCAGCAAATGAGGAAAAGGAATCTCCCGCGGGATCAGACACAACCCTCTTCAACTGAAATTAAATCAAACTTCCCACTAGAATGCACATCCCAGCTTTCTTCTCAGAATGGTTGGCAAAGTATATATGGGGGTATCGTGGGTGATGTAATCTAAAGTTATCTGCTGATAACAAATGCGACTCCTGGACACACACACCATCTGCATGTGACCGAGAGACTTCCCTCCAAAGAAGGAATCGTTTAGCAGGGGAAATGAGCCCCTTCACATTAAGTGACTATCTTTAAATTCATATTTAATCTCCCAGACGTATGCACCCAGGGGTGAAAGGAAAGATAGTATAATGGGTATGAGGGGGAAGGGGAGGATGAGGAGCATCGGGGAAGGAAAGACAAGGAAGGGAAGTGTAGGAGGGGTTTCGAAGAGATACCAAGGAGAGGAGAGAGAGGGGAAAGTTGAAACAGATATAGCGTAGAGTAATCCCGGTCAAGCCGGTAATGGATAGATAAAAAATTCAAACAGAACAAATAGACATCAAATAACACATATGTAAACTTGGATCTCCCAGATAATATCTGAGAGTAAGAGGGAGGAAAATGAGCTCACAATTCCTATCACCTTAATGGGAGGAAGACCGATCACAGATGGAGAAAGAAAAATGTCGGTCACTGGCTCATTTATAAAATAAGAAGCCCAGTCCTTCAGATCAATCCATACACGCTTCATAGCTCCCCTTGATTTTCATTCCCCTCCGGGCTGTATCCTGGAATCTCGTCCGGCATCAGAGCTAGGAGATGGAAGGTTGCTTGGAGAAGTCAGGTTCCAGGATCTTAAAGTTTTCCTTAGAAGTGTCGGGGATGAAAAGGAATATTTCCTCCCTTTATATCGAAAGTTAATGGAGACAGGCGAATCCCAGTTGTAGAACGTGCCTCTATCCCTGAGCACCTTGCAACTGGAGGCAAATTCCCTCTGGCGATAGAGAGTTCCAGTAGATAAATCAGGGTATACAGCAATGTCCCTGAAAGGGTTCGGCAGTTGGGTTTTGTGCCTCATGGCTTGTAAAAATAGATCCCTCACCCTGGGTCGGATTAGGAACACAAGCACATCCCTCGGGACTTCGCTAGGTAGACGTGCCGGCTTAGGGAGCCTGTAGGCCCTTTCAATAGTAAGGTCTGACTTTGGTACCTCAGGAAGCACTGCAGAGAGGAAGTCCGCGACTGTAGTAGTTAAGTCAGTGTCCCCAGCAGATTCAGCTAGACCTCTAATTTGCACATTATTCCTGCGGAGTTTCTCCTCTAAATGGCAGATCATAGTATTAGCGGTTCCCATTTCTTTATCCAGGTCATCATAACTAGTTGCCAGTTGATTATGTGCTGAGGCATATTCAACCATTTTGTGTTCCAAGTGGGAGGTTCTTTCTCCCAGTGCTCCAATGTCTTCCCGTAATGTCCCTATAAGATCTCTCATGTCCTCCAACAGGGACTGGCGAAGAGATCTCAGGGAGCCCTGCGTGATCGGAGAACCCTCGTCCTCCCTGTGCTCCCTCTCCTCCGAGTCCCTCTGAGAGCGGGCAGCAGCATTGCGGGGTGAGATAGGCGGGCGCTCAGCCACCGGCGCAATGTTTAGTGAGGGGGTCCTCTGCCTGTCCGCTCCAAAGAAGTCTGTTACCTTGGAGTCGGTGTTGCGCCAGCGATAGGAGGCTCTGGGCATGCTGGAGAGTTGCCGGCGGCTTTTCCAGTCGGCGGTGTAACAGCTGGAAGTCCAGGGAAGCCGATAATCTGCCATTAAGCTGGCCTTTCTGGAGGAGCTTCTTTAGTGTTCGTCCGGCACCATGAGCAGCAGGACACGCCCCCCAGGGCAGTGTAAATAGTCTATGTGTTGGATGCAGCATGACGGGCACAAGGAATAGGCAGACTCACTGTTTTTGTAGTCTCTCAGTCCTTTACTGGAGCAGATGTTAGATGGAGCTATCCACGGGTCTTTTGAGAGCAACTTGCAGTTTCTTCCCATCTGGCTGGGTCTTTGGCTCCCTTACTGCTCTGTGTACTGGCTCCTGCCGTTGCATAAGTTGAGCGGCCGGGCCTGTCTCTTCCTGCGGTATTCCTGACGTATTGGTATGACAGGCAACTCGAGTCCTTTCTCTACCCTGATCTCGGGTGCATGCTGCTGAACTCTCACGGTCTTGCTATGCCTCCGGTACAGTGTATCTGGAGAATTTGGAATCCCTACTTTCCGGTACTGACTGCTGGGACGTGAGACCCTGCACAGTGTCTGACTCTGGTGTCCGTTCTATGCGCCTTTCCTCTGGGGTGAGCACGGAGTTACTCAGCCTCCCAGGTATGTTCCTTCTCCTTTCCTCAGACCCTAGCCTTAGGCCTGGAACTTAGCTAGCGACTCTGGGATGAGGTTAGCACGGCCCTTTTACACCCAGGTCCTTTTTACAGTCCTCGCAGGAACTGAACTAACTAGCTCCTCCCCAGACCAGAATATATAGGGGAGCTCACCCTGAACCCAGGCTTGGTCTCCCCCTTCAGGCCTGGAGGTGTGAGTGTTGTGTGTGTGTTACCTGATAAGAAGACCCTTTTGTTGCTTGCTTGTGATACCACCACCCGGGGGCAGTGATAACACTGTGGCACTTTGACCCAGGGGTGCCACATTCCCCCTTAGTGAAAGACAGTACTCTGGGACTAGGACAACTTTTCAAAGGGTAAACACAAAGAATTAATAACAATATAATGTGTACAGAGTCTTAAAAGTAAAAAGTACAAAAACCAATAAAATGTGAAAATTCAAAAAGAGTTCAAAAAGCAGTCTCTCCGATGATTAGTGCTTTCCCACCGGGGCTGGTGTTTATTTACAAAGGAGTCTCTACCACAACCAGTCCAGTGGTAATATGGTCCATATTTGAAGGATGAAGATTCAACAATATACAAAGAGTTTGTACAGGAAAGTCTCTGTAGGTACTGGGCTTACCGGTTGCAACGTTACACATAACATAAAAATTTTCCCTACGGTGTCTCGGCTTAGGAGGCCTGGTTTCACTCTTACCACCCCAAGGCACTTTCTTTCCCTAACTTAATGTGCATGGGGGTTAATCCAGTTCCTCCACCCTTCTGTACACTATGTTTACCAGGTACCATTCACTCTTTTCACACATATTTCAAAACATATGTACAACTCTTTATTCACATTTTAATCTTTATATCGGAACGGGATTTGACCTTTGGTACTACGCTGCGATCTCCTGAGCTCTGGAGTGTCTGATGCAGGTGTACTTAACACAATGCTATGTGTGGAGGTGTACCTTGCGAGTATCTCTTACTCTAAAGGCCCAGTCTCACATAACGACTCATCAACGATCCCGATAACGATTGCGATGTGTAGGGATCGCTGGTGCGTCGTTTTCACATCGCTGGTAAGATGTCAAACAGGTATCTTACCAGCGATGTGAAAAACGACTTTAGCAACGATCCAGAGTATACCGAGGTCCTTGTGAATTTTCTCTCCATAGCGTTGCATTGAGAACGTTGCTCATTATCTCTGTCAAATACAACGATGCGGGAGCACAACAACGCAGGAATGACCCAGAGAAGTGTGTAACGATCAACGATCTCACAGCAGGGGCCAGATCGTTGGTGCGTGCCACACAGAACGACATTGTTAGCGGGATAGCTGTTGCGTCACAAAATCTGTGACGTTACAACGATCTTGCTAGCGATCTCGTTGTGTGAGACAGGGCCTTTAGTGAGATGCAGATCTGACAGCAGGACTGTCAAGTTCACTGTGATCAGGAATCTGTTCTTACTATTCTTCCTCTGTAAGTGCCACTTCTGGTTCTTCCACTCTTGGAACTTCTTGCTGTACGGGTTCACTTATCATCACTTGAGGAAATGCAAGCATTTGGACTAAGACTGTTCCATGGTAATTAGTCCAGGTTCTTGGAAAATCTCCTAGGACTGTATGGATTACATCTTCTTTAGGTTTAACGGGTTCAGGTACGGGAACTTCTGGTGTCTTCAGGGTTTCAGGACACAATTTTAGGTGATCTCTCAATACTGCTGAAGTAGTCTTGCCTTCATCTTTGCTGACCAAGCACACTTTTGTATTATCAAAGTTTGATGGGAGAACGGTGTACGATGTTGTTTCCCATTGGTCATCCAATATGTTAGTACGCCTCTTTCTTTTAAGGACTTGCTCACCAGGTTGTAAAGGAGCATGTTGATTGTAGGCCTCTTCCTTTCTCTCTCTAGCTTGCTGTAGACTTTTCTCAACCCATTCTTGCACTTGGCGATACTTGTGCTGGTGTAGGGTATCCCAACTGGTTTCTGGAACTTCTGCATCAGGTTTGAGAATTCATGACATCAGTGAATGCTTTATCACATCCATATCTATTGGCAGCTTACCAGGTCTTGCTCTCATGAGATAAGCTGGGGTGCAGTTAATAGAACTCACTCGGATATGGTTATTCAGGTTTACCAGGTCTTGTAACTTCTCTGGCCATTGGTTCCTCTCCGATGCTGGTAAGGTCTTTAAGAGTTCAATCACTATGTGGTTCATCTTCTCACATAAACCATTTGTTTGAATACATACATGTTACAGAATTCTTGAAACACCTCTGCTTCAAAGGCTGGACCTTGATCTGCCAGGACCTGTTCCGGGTAGCCATGAGGTCTACAAAGGTACGTCTGGAATGCTTTTGCTGCTGTTCTGGCCGTTAAATCCTTTACTGACACCACCACTAGGAAACGGGAATAGTGGTCCACTATGGTCAGGGCGTAAACATAGACGGATCTGCTTGGTGTTAACTTGACGTGGTCTAGGGCTACTAACCCCAGGGGTTGCTTGGTAACTATGAACTGGAGTGGAGCTCTCTGTCTTTCTTGATCCTTCCTTCGTAGGTTGTGTCGGGCCCCTCGGGACTGGGGTACTCGGTACCGGACCGGATGGTGCCGGGGAAGTCACGGGTGGCTTGGTCCGGACCGTGCCCGGGCTCGGCAATAAAAGGGTGTATTTACAGGGGAAATGTCAGTCGTGACGCCACCCACTATATGCGGCCAGTAAGGGGGCCGCCGCTGCTGCAGAACCTCCGGGGATGATGTAGTGGCAGCATAGATGGTATAGTTCCTGTGGGTAGAACTGTATTCCCCGGGGAAGTGATGGTATAGTCTATAAGGGGTATAGATAGTGGAGACGGGGTTAAAGGACACACACTAATGTTTGGTAGACACTGGTGCAATTCTCCTTCTCTCCTGAGGCTGCAGAGCTGACAGGCTTGTAGCAGGGGGAAGCTCTCTGTGCTGAATGTAAGGCAAAGGTCGCAATCAATACACAGACTCACAGTTTTGCTGTTTTCCAAAGCTTTACTGCTGATGTTATTGCAGATTATAGTCCACGGAGTCTGTAATGGGGCTGAGCTCTCTTCCCACCCTGTCCGGGGTCGTCAGCTTCCTCGTGCTGCACTGTGTGTGTGTCCTGGCTGCTGCTATTAGCTGAGCTGCTGGGACTTCTCACGTCTCTCTCTCTGTGTTCTGCTGGTACCACTTGGCTAGGCAACTTGAGTCCTCTGTGCTGTGCTGACTCCTCCGTGTTGCTTTGCACTGGTACTAGGGGCATCTAGAAATCCCACTGTTCCTGGATTCACTGTGCTGTGGGTGCCAGACACAGTAGCGGATCCGGTGTCCGTTCTGTGCGTTCTTCTGGGGCGAGTGAAGGTGTCACTCCAGCTCCCAGACGTGTTCCTCAGTCTGTAGTTCTCCTGTTCCTCTGACCCTTGCTAGGTCTGCACTAAGTTCTGCACTAACTCGTGCTCTTCACAGCCCTGCTCCGAGCTGAACTGAGCTCTCCCTCATGAGCAAGGGTATATAAGGAAGCAGGTTGTGCTTCCCCTCCTGGCCCAGAGGTGCAAGTGTTTGTCAGTGTGTAGTGGGGAGAGAACCCATGTGATGTTATTGTGGCACATTAACCCATGGGGTGCCACAGTTGCATGGGCCACATTTTCTACAACCATTCTTAAATTGATCTTCTGATGCCAACCCAGTAGAATCTTTCTCTTAAGACCTCTCCCAACTTTTTCCATCCAAAATGCCCTGCACCGTAATGGTAGGCTTCCAAGACCATTTTGACATCTCTTTTGGGTACAATGATCTGCCAGACCAACTCATGAGTTTTTGGATTGGTATATCTTCTGCACAGCTTATTCTGATACAGGAACAGTTTACTTCTTTCCTTACACAACTGCTGAGTTTCAACTGGAGCATATGGAGCGTATGCACCCTCCTGCGTCAGTGATTCCTTGACTAGCTTCACAGCCGGGTCACTGTCCTGTGTTTTAGCCCATCCGTGGTGTGGTAATGGGTTGAGCGTTGCCTTCTGATGCTTCTGGTACACACCTGTTCTGTACTGTGTTGCCCTAGGGCAGTGAAAGGCTGGTAGCTCTATTTCTTCCAGCTCTTCCGGTTCCTCTTCCACGTCTTTTAGGTGTAGCATCCAGGATAAGGCATCTGCATTGTCATTTTGGCGGCTGGCTCTATACTTGATGGTGAAATTGTAGTTAGACAGCCGGGCCATCCATCGCTGCTCCAACACACCTAGTTTTGCTGAATCCAGGTGAGTAAGAGGATTGTTATCTGCATAGATGGTAAACCTTGCAAGGGCCAGAAAATGTTTAAAGTGTTCAGTTACAGCCCAGACTACAATCGTAGTTCTAACTTGAAAGAATTCTAATTCTCCGGGTTTCTTTCAGTAGGACGGAGCTTCCTGCTTGCAAAGGCGATGACCCTTTCTTTACCTTGTTGTACTTGAGACAGTACTGCTCCCAATCCCACATTGCTGGCATCCTTGTACAGAATGAAGGGTTGATGGTAATCAGGGTATGCCAGAATTTCATACCCTGTCAGAGACCACTTCAACTTCTTGAAGGATTCTTCCTTTTCATCACTCCACTGGAAAGGAGGACTTCAGGCCTTTGATTTGTTAGACTTTCCTACCAGGATGTCTTGTAGAAGGGTTGCCAGCTTTGTAAACCTTTTATAAATCTTCTGTAGTAACCTACCAGTCCCAGGAATTGCCTCACCTCTTTCACGCTGGTGGGTCTTGGCCAATCCTTATCACGGTAAACCTTCTCGGGATCCGGTACTACACCTTCTGAACTTACTACATGCTCTAGGTACTGTACGTTTGGTTTTAGCAGGTGACACTTGGATGGCTTTATTTTCATATCAGAGCTGGACAAGGCTTCAAACACTTCCACCAAGTGTTGCAGATGCTCTTCATATGTCTTGGAGTAGACTATGAAATCATGCAGGTACAGTAGAACAGTTTCAATGTTCTTGTGTCCTAGGCAGCACTCCATTAACTTTTGGAATGTACCGGGTGCGTTGCAGAGTCCATATGGTGCTCATGTGTCAGACGCATTCATGAGGCCCAAATCCTTGTTCTGTTGGTCGTGGGTAAATATTGAGCTTGCTTCCTCCATTCTCTCCCGCCAACCTTGGACAACAGAAAGGGGAGTAATTTCTTTTTCATCTCCTGACGGTTTTGTGTCCATCACCTCTTCATCCTCATCCTCCTCCATATGTTCCTTGGCTCCTTCACCTTCACTATCAGTTTGTCTGGTACCATGTGCTCTCCTTTGTCACTCTACTCCACCCTCCTATGCCACTCACCATAGAGATATTGGAATACCTTCCACATCCTCCTCTTCCTCTGGGACCTCCAACTCATCCCGCCAACTTTTCAAAGAGATGATCGGAATAGTGATGCTGATGAGGCTTCATTTTCACTAATGACACACCCAGGGCAGGGTACTCAGATCTCAGGCTCTATCTGAAAGTCACGGGTGGCTGCCTGAGACTGTGGCCCTGGTGGTCAATAAGTAGAAAGTTTGTTAAATTAAAGTTTTTGTTTGTGACGCCACCTGCAGTACCTGGTGATGCTCACCAGTGCCACCACAGCCCTCCGATGGTCGATGGTATTGTGGCAATGATGGTGTAGTCCTCCGCAGGCAGGACTGAACCACCGGGGCAGCGATTCTGTGAAAGGAATGAGTCTAAGCTAGGAATAGATGCAGCGGAGTCGACAAGTCACTTCACCAGGTAGTTTACTGGAACTCGACAGTCATTACAGTTCACAGTGCAGTATGATGTTATCAGACAAATGGTTACGGGTTGCAAATAGATTTATGGTAAGTAGACGGATCCCTCTTGTGTGCCTTTCTTGTTCCTTTTTGTTCCCTTGCCTCCCAGTGGCGGTGTGGAGTCAGAGCTCTTAAAGATTAGGTCTGACCTCCTGCTGTTCCTCTTTACCTCCCTTGCTCCCGTCGGGTGAACCCTCTGTTGATCACCGCAGCCGACTACCATGGGTCTGATTCCCCTCTAATGGGTGCTTTAGGAGTCAGGGCCGTATCTGAATATACCCACGTTCAACGGATTCTCTGCAGGCCGTGAAGGTTCTTACAGTTGCGGGCTCCAGTACCCGGTTGCTTTACTATGAGCGGACTCCCACCCGAGCCTCTTGCTTCTTTCTCCTTCTTCTGGGATCTATTCTTCTGTCTCCCTTCATCTTTCGTGCCTCAGGTTCTCATCCTCAACTTTCCTAACTCTCCAACCCTTAGAGGTTGAGACCGGTGGTCAGAGACTGACCGGCCCAGACCTGAAGCCTAGGCAGGCTCCGGCAGAAGACCCTCCTTTCTCCCCCTGGGGCTACTATATACCCTCCCGGGGTCCCTCCCACCGTGTGACTAGTGTGGGGTGAGGGTTTATGGTTCCTCCTACTGTCCACAAGTCTACTTGCAGTGGGGTGACTACACCGCTTTTATGGGTGTAGTACCCCTTTTGTGGCCCCTACATAGTGGGGCACCACACTAACCATCATAGTAGCCATTTGGAAACTGTGAAGAAGGTTGCAGAGGTCCTTGATCTGTGCCCACTCTGCAAGCATCATTTGCATCACCTTCGGCTCGCTTTCATTCACTCTGCGTGTTATGGCATACTGCTCCAGGGCTGATCGCTGCTGCCACAGTCGCTGAAACATGTGCAGAGTGGAATTACACCATGTCGGCACATTGCATATCAACAGTTTAACTGAAAGACCTCAGTAGCGATGCTAACTTAGGCTGGGGTCACAGTTGCCATGCGTTTTTTTAAGTGATTTAACAAAACTCATGCTTTTTTTCATGTCAGCATGAGTTTTGTAAGGTGTGTGATGGCTCCCTGCATTTTTGGGTGCGTTTTTGAATCTGCACCTAAAAATAGTGCTTGTAGTATTTTTTTGAGCGTTTTGAAAAACGCATGCGTTTCCCATAGGAGCCCATGTTAACAAAAACGCATGCGTTTTTGTTAACATGGGCTCCTATGGGAAACGCATGCGTTTTTGAATGGCACTAAAAGGTACTAACTGTACATGCGTTTTTGCATGCGTTTTCCATAGGAACCCATGTTATAAAAACGCATGCGTTTTCTACAAAAACGCATGCGTTTTCTACAGAAACGCATGCGTTTTTGGATATGCTCCAAAAACGCATGGGACAGTCACACATGCTTTTTGGCTATTAGGGCATGCGTTTTTTAACATGGGGGCCTATGGGTGCGTTTTTTACATGCGTTTTTGAAAACGCAGGTCTCCAAAAATGCATGTGAAAAATGGTACTGTGACCCCAGCCTTAGCCGCGAACAGAAGTGAGCACACTAGCCTTGTGCAGCAGTTCATGCAGGCAGGTATAGTGGCATAGGAATTGCTGTAAAAACAGGTTGAGGACATGAGCCATGCAAGGCACGTGTGTAAGGCTGGGGTTACACATAGAAATCCGTTTTTGGAAGTCCTTTTCATCACCAATCCGTTTTTTATAGGGTGCTTTTTGTGTCTCCTGCACTCCTGTACGTTTTTGGACTTAGTCATTTTTTTCAGAAAAAACGCATGTGCGCAAACGCATGCGCAAACGCAAGTGGCTATATATGCCATGCGTTTGCGCATGCGTTTCCCATAGGGCCCCATGTTAAAAAAAACGCATGAAAACGCATGCGTTTTTTAACTGATGCCAAAAACGCTGTTTACTGCGTTTTTGGCTCAAAAACGGACAGGGCAATGTTTTGAGCTCCAGAGAAAAACGCACAGGGTGTTTATTACACCCAATGCGTTTTTCTGTCAGTTTTTGGACTTAGAAAAAAAAAAAGACAAAACTGAAGCCAAAAACTGACTGAGGGCTTATGTGTAACCCCAGCCTAAGTTAGCCCTGCTGTAGGATTGCCACCAGGTTCACACTGCTTCAGGTTTAGTGGAGACAGCCATTGCTGAAACTTGGCAGCTGTCCACAACTCTTCAGCTGTGTGAGGCTGTGGTCACACATAGAAATCCGTTTTTGGAAGTGATTTTCATCACCAATCCGTTTTTTTCTGGGTGCTTTTTGAGCCTCCTGCACTCCTGAACGTTTTTGGAATTTTCATTAAAAAAACGCATGCGCGAACGCATGCGCAAACGCAAGTACGCGTTTGCATGCGTTCGCGCATGCGTTTCCCATAGGGCCCATGTTAAAAAAAACGCATGAAAACGCATGCGTTTTTTAACTGATGCCAAAAACGCTGTTTACTGCGTTTTTGGCTCAAAAACGGACAGGGCAATGTTTTGAGCTCCAGAGAAAAACGCACAGGGTGTTTATTACACCCAATGCGTTTTTCTGTCAGTTTTTGGACTTAGAAAAAAAAAATGACAAAACTGAAGCCAAAAACTGACTGAGGGCTTATGTGTAACCCCAGCCTGACTGACATTTTCAAATGGATTTTAATTTCAACACTGTCTGATGGTGGTGAGCCCTGAGAGTGTAGTACAGAGGTGGGGAAGATTCTCTCTGCACTGTTGGAACATTAATGGATAGGTTGAGGGCACAGCTGGAAGCCCTAGAGGAGGTGGAGGATGCAGAAACAGTGGATGAAGAGGTAAATACAGAGGTATGTCCCAAAAGTCACCAGAGTCACCCGGAGCTCAGTCAGTGATATGTAAAACCTCTGGCCATATTTGCTTGTCCAGGTGTTAATGATAATATGCTGCCTGTCAACACAGAGTTTCTCACGGTATGGGTGATGTTGCCTGTGACATACTGGTGTAGGCACAACCTTCTTACAGAAGTAATGGCGACTGAGGCACTGCGATGGCCATCAGCTTTTGGAAACTATCTGTATCTACTAGTGAGAAAGACAGCATTTCTGTGGCCAAAAAATTGGAGATGGTGAATTTGCCCTTTGCTTTGGGATGTGTAAGAGAAAATAATATTTTACGTGATTGCAGGACCGAGGGCTAGCTGCTGTACTGAGAGAGGATGGAGTATATGTTCCCGACAAACTGCTGGACTGTGAGGGAAGCACAGGCGTAGATGTTATGGTGGGTTAACATAGATGTGGTGGGTGCAGTGTGTGAGATCGGTCAAAAACAGCAGGCGTGTCCCCTTCCATAACAGCTGAGGGGCTTTCACTTACCCCGACTGTAGCAGATAAACAAGTGGAGATTCTGCAGCCGGAGACCTGTGTGACAACACTTGCTACGGTGATGGAGGAGCAAGAAGCAGCAGATGCCGTTGATTGAGTTGGACAGTGTTCCTCTTCCTGCCTGAAAACACAATACAGTGCGGGTGCTCCTCAGGTATCTGAGTCTCATCATCATCATCATCATCATTATCTCCACCGCTGGGGGTTAACGTCTGGTGACGAGGATCTGGATTATTCTTGGACCCTACTTTGTCCATCTCCAGATCCAACTCCAAAAGATTTTGCAGATAGTTTCCTCCTGCTGAGTCTGTGAATCTTTTGAGAAGACCTTAGATGCCCATGGAATAGAATGTGTGAACTCTGCAGAATGGCCCATCTTTGTTTTCCTACAGTCAGTTGTGCGGTGGAAGAGTTGTAACATGGCGGGAAAAACACGCGTAATTGGGGCGCTGCCTCTGAGAACTGTACTGTACTGTGTACTGTGTGTCATGTTGAGATGGAGGAACAGGAGGACAGGTCACGTGATGCAGTGCTTGCTATGAACTGTAGCAAAAGCTCTTTCTGGATCTCATCTACAAGTCACTTCTGCTGCTACCAAAGAAAGAGACTAAAGTAGCTCGGAACCAGGCGCTGGCTGGCTATCTTGCCCTGGGTGGCAGTCCACATTGTACAGTCATGGCCAAAAGTTTTGAGAATGATACAAATATTAGTTTTAACAAAGTCTACTGCTTCAGCTTTTCTAATGGCAATTTGCATATACTCCAGAATGTCATAAAGAGTGATCAGCTTAACAGCAATTACTTGAAAAGTCAACATTTGCTTAGAAAATGGACTTTAACCCCCAAAACGCATTTCAACATCATTGCAGTCCTGCCTTAAAAGGAGCAGCTAACATTGTTCCATTAACACAGGTTTGGGTGTTGATCAGGACAGGGCTGGCGATCAATCAGTCATGATTAAGTAAGAATGACACCACTGGACACTTTAAAAGGAGGCTGGTGCTTGGTATCATTGTTTCTCTTCAGTTAACCATGGTTATCTCTAAAGAAACACGTGCAGCCATCATTGCCCTGCACAAAAATGGCCTAACAGGAAAGAATATCGCAGCTACAAAGATTGCACCTCAGTCAACAATCTATCGCATCATCAAGAACTTCAAGGAGAGAGCTTCCATTGTTGTCAAAAAGGCTCCAGGGCGCCCAAGAAAGACCAGCAAGCGCCAGGACCGTATCTTAAAACTGTTTCAGCTGCGGGATCGGACTACCAGCAGTGCCGAGCTTGCTCAGGAATGGCAGCAGGCTGGTGTGAGTGCTTCTGCACGCACTGTGAGGCGGAGACTCTTTGAGCAAGGCCTGGTTTCAAGGAGGGCAGCAAAGAAGCCACTTCTCTCCAGAAAAAACATCAGGGACCGACTGATATTCTGCAAAAGGTACAGGGAGTGGACTGCTGAGGACTGGGGTAAAGTCATTTTCTCTGATGAATCCCCTTTTCGATTGTTTGGGACATCTGGAAAACAGCTTATTCGGAGAAGAAGAGGTGAGCGCTACCACCAGTCTTGTCTCATGCCAACTGTAAAGCATCCTGAAACCATTCATGTGTGGGGTTGCTTTTCAGCCAAGGGAATCGGCCCACTCACAGTCTTGCCTAAAAACACAGCCATGAATAAAGAATGGTACCAGAATGTCCTCCAAGAGCAACTTCTCCCAACCGTCCAAGAGCAGTTTGGCGCCCAACAATGCCTTTTCCAGCATGATGGAGCACCTTGCCATAAAGCAAAGGTGATAACTAAATGGCTCAGGGAACAAAACATAGAGATTTTGGGTCCATGGCCTGGAAACTGCCCAGATCTTAATCCCATTGAGAACTTGTGGTCAATCATCAAGAGACGGGTGGACAACAAAAAACCAACAAATTCTGCCAAAATGCAAGCATTGATTATGCAAGAATGGACTGCTATCAGTCAGGATTTGGTCCAGAAGTTGATTGAGAGCATGCCAGGGAGAATTGCAGAGGTCCTGAAGAAGAAGGGTCAACACTGCAAATATTGACTTGCTGCATTAACTCATTCTAACTGTCAATATAACCTTTTGGTACTCATAATATGATTGCAATTATATTTCTGTATGTGATATAAACATCAGACAAACACAAATAAAAACCAGAGGGCAGCAGATCATGTGAAAATATTTTGGTGTCATTCTCAAAACTTTTGGCCATGACTGTACAGCCAGGGGCCATGTGAGGAGCGGGGGTGGGTGCTACTGGGGCCAAGTAGGAGCTCCTTGACTCACCTACCGGCTGGCTGCTGCTTCCACTCCAGTCCCGGGTCCCGCGGACACTCAAGTGGGTGCAGCGGCTGCGGCCGCAATGCGCCGCCAAGCAGCCGCTCTCACTGTCTGGGCGGCCCTAAACTAGGACTAAACCACCGGCCTGGGGGGAAAATGCCACCCTGTCACCTGGGCCAGTCCGCCCCTGCTCGTAACAGAAGTCGTCACGTGACTTTGAATACGACTAGCCAATGATTGGTCAGTACAGCTTTCAGCAACATTATATAAAATACTAGCTGTAGTACCCGGCTACGCCCGGGTTAATAAATAACTGCTGTTAGCTATAACAAAATAGAATTTAAATATGTCATATTAATGACCTGTAGGAAAATAGAAGCTGAGCTGTGATTGATTGCTATAGGCAGCCTAATAAATCTCCATCCAACAGTAAACCCTCCCCCTGGCCGGGTAGTATATGTTACCTCACACATACACATAATAGACAGCTCATGTGACTGACATCTGCCTTAATTCCCTATATGGCACATGTGTTGCACATTGGCTGTTTTTAATCAGATGTTTATGTTTGGAAAATAAAGATAGCACACGTATGAGGCGAGTTGTGTGAGGTGATTTGTGCACATCTGTGTCTGTCTGTGTGGTGTGTGTGTCCCTGGGGTGTGTATGTGTGTGTCCCTGTGGGATGGGGTCTGTGTGGTGTGTGTCTCTGTTGTGTGTGTCTCTTTGTGGTGTGTATGTCCCTGTGGGGTAAGTGCATGTGCCCCTATAGGGTGTGTATGTGTGTGTGCCCCTGTGTGGGGGTCTGTGGTGTGTGTGTGTGTCTCTTTGTGGTGTGTGTGTCCCTGTGGGGTGAGTGCATGTGTCCCTATAGGGTGTGTATGTGTGTGTGCGTCCCTGTGGGGGGGTGTCTGTGTGGGGTGTGTGTGTCTCTGTGTTCTGTGTGTCCCTTTGTGGTGTGTGTGTGTGTCCCTGAGGGGTAAGTGCATGTGTCCCTATAGGGTGTGTATGTGTGTGTCCCTGTGGGGGGGTCTCTTTGTGGTGTGTGTGTCCCTTTGGGTTAGTGCATGTGCCCCTATAGGATGTGTATGTGTGTGTGCCCCTGTGTGGGGGTCTGTGGTGTGTGTGTATCTGTGTTGTGTGTGTCTCTTTGTGGTGTATGTGTGTGTCCCTGTGGGGTGAGTGCATGTGTCCCTATAGGGTGTGTATGTGTGTGTGTGTCCCTGTGGGGGGGTATCTGTGTGGGGTGTGTGTGTCTCTGTGTTGTGTATGTCCCTTTGTGGTGTGTGTCCCTGAGGGGTGAGTGCATGTGTCCCTATAGGGTGTATGTGTGTGTGTCCCTGTGGGGGGGTCTGTGTGGTGTGTGTGTGTCTCTTTGTGGTGTGTGTGTCCCTGTGGGGTGAGTGCATGTGTCCCTATAGGGTGGCTATGTGTGTGTGTCCCTGTGGGGGGCGTCTGTGTGGTGTGTGTGTGTCTCTTTGTGGTGTGTGTGTCCCTGTGGGGTGAGTGCATGTGTCTCTATAGGGTGTGTTGTGTGTGTCTCTTTGTGGTGTGTGTGTGTGTGTGTTCGGGTGCGTGGTGAGTATCCAATGTTGGGGCTGCACCTTAGCGACTATACACTTGCTGTTACTCTTTGTGTGCGTGTGGTGTGTATACATGTCCCTGTGTGTGGTGAATATCTCATGTTGGGGCCCCACCTTAGTGACTATATGCTGGTATGTGCTGTTAGTCTTTGGCGCTATCATTAAGTCCCTCTCATTCACAACTGTCAACTGGTAACTGTCACTTTTTCCCCATTATGTAGATAGGGGCAAAATTGTTTGGTGAATTGGAATGTGCGGGGTTAAAATTTCGCCTCACAACATAGCCTATGACGCTCCCGGGGTCCAGACGTGTGACTGTGCAAAATTTTGTCTCTATAGCTGACAGCTGTCGATTTTCCTCCCACACGTTTCCTTTCCCTTTTTTCCCATTATGTAGATAGGGGCAAAATTGTTTGGTGAACTGGAACGCGCAGGGTTAAAATTTCGCCTCACAACATAGCCTATGACGCTCCCGGGGTCCAGACGTGTGACTGTGCAAAATTTTGTCTCTATAGCTGACAGCTGTTGATTTTCCTCCCACACGTTTCCTTTCCCTTTTTTCCCATTATGTAGATAGGGGCAAAATTGTTTGGTGAACTGGAACGCGCAGGGTTAAAATTTCGCCTCACAACATAGCCTATGACGCTCCCGGGGTCCAGACGTGTGACTCTGCAAAATTTTGCGGCTGTAGCTGCGACGGTGTAAATGCCAATCCCGGATACACACACACACACACATACTCGTTTAAGTGCTTTAGGGGGACACCTGACTGGAACATGTATTGTGGGGACTACCTTTCCCTGCAGTGATATTAACAAGGCAATCAGATAGGAATATTTAAGTGCAATGTGTAATTACAGTTATCACTTGAGCTAATCAATATTGCTTAAAATAAGGAACCTGACTTTTACTATCCTTGTGAAGACCGTTTCATGAACAATGACAATCTGAGGACATCTGTAAATACACACATCTCAGGGTTTTAACCACCTGGGGACTAAGATATTTTTCTGCTGTTAGGTCACTAACAATGGAGGTCTATAGGAGAAATTACATTTAAGGCTCGCCCACACAAGAGTATTTGCCCGTCTGTGCAGTGTCCGCAAATAGGGACCAAAGCTTTGGTCTCTAATTGCGGACACTGCACAGACGGGCAAATACATTCGTATGGGAGAGTCCTAACTTATTGAAAAAAAAAATCACCACACCAAGACCATGCTGTTTTTTTTAAACAAACTTCCAATTACCCAAGAAATACAAAGTGAGAAAATGCTCCATCTACAATGCTTTTCATTTTGTGGTTATTATACCTTCCCTGTTCAGTTCTAGCCAATCTGTCAGCAGCATTTTTCTGCGAAAAAAAACAGGTATAAACATTTAATGATCTGTTTGAGAACAAAGATACACCACAAGATACACCAGAGCACTTCATGACATCCTTTGTGACTAAGTACAGCATACGCCACACAGCCATCAAAGCAATTCTGAAAAAGCATTGGGACATTATGAGGCAGGAAGAGGCAGGGTGCTTTGAATGTGGGAAATAAAGTGTGGATGTGGTGAATGTCCCCACTTGATCCATGACCTGAAATGTGTGTGAGTATGTCCCCACGAGCACCGTGACCTGAAAGGAAGAGGCAGGGTGCTTTGAATGTTGGTTATGAAGTCTGGATGTGCTGAATGTCCCCACTTGGTGCATGACCTGAAATGTGTGTGAGTATGTCCCCATGAGCACCGTGACCTGAAAGGAAGAGGCTGGGTGCTTTGAATGTTGGTTATGAAGTCTGGATGTGGTGAATGTCCCCACTTGGTGCATGACCTGAAGTATGTGTGAGTATGTCCCCATGAGCACTGTGACCTGAAAGGAAGAGGCAGGGTGCTTTGAATGTTGGTTATGAAGTCTGGATGTGGTGAATGTCCCCACTTGGTGCATGACCTGAAGTATGTGTGAGTATGTCCCCACTTGGTGCATGACCTGAAGTATGTGTGTGAATATGTCCCCACGAGCACCGTGATCTGAAAGGAAGAGGCAGGGTGCTTTGAATGTTGGTTATGAAGTCTGGATGTGGTGAATGTCCCCACTTGATCCATGACCTGAAGTATGTGTGAGTATGTCCCCACTTGGTGCATGACCTGAAATGTGTGTGAATATGTCCCCACGAGCACTGTGATCTGAAAGGAAGAGGCAGGGTGCTTTGAATGTTGGTTATGAAGTCTGGATGTGGTGAATGTCCCCACTTGATCCATGACCTGAAGTATGTGTGAGTATGTCCCCACTTGGTGCATGACCTGAAATGTGTGTGACTATGTCCCCATGAGCACTGTGACCTGAAAGGAAGAGGCAGGGTGCTTTGAATGTTGATTATGAAATCTGGATGTGGTGAATGTCCCCACTTGGTGCATGACCTGAAATTTGTGTGAATATGTCCCCACGAGCACCGTGATCTGAAAGGAAGAGGCAGGGTGCTTTGAATGTTGGTTATGAAGTCTGGATGTGGTGAATGTCCCCACTTGGTGCATGACCTGAAGTATGTGTGAGTATGTCCCCACTTGGTGCATGACCTGAAGTATGTGTGAGTATGTCCCCATGAGCACTGTGACCTGAAAGGAAGAGGCAGGGTGCTTTGAATGTTGGTTAAGAAGTCTGGATGTGGTGAATGTCCCCACTTGGTGCATGACCTGAAATGTGTGTGACTATGTCCCCATGAGCACTGTGACCTGAAAGGAAGAGGCAGGGTGCTTTGAATGTTGATTATGAAATCTGGATGTGGTGAATGTCCCCACTTGGTGCATGACCTGAAATGTGTGTGAATATGTCCCCACGAGCACCGTGATCTGAAAGGAAGAGGCAGGGTGCTTTGAATGTTGGTTATGAAGTCTGGATGTGGTGAATGTCCCCACTTGATCCATGACCTGAAGTATGTGTGAGTATGTCCCCACTTGGTGCATGACCTGAAATGTGTGTGAGTATGTCCCCACAAGCACCGTGACTTGAAAGGAAGAGGCAGGGTGCTTTGAATGTTGGAAATGAAGTCTGGATGTGGTGAATGTCCCCACTTGGTGCATGACCTGAAATGTGTGTGAATATGTCCCCACGAGCACCGTGATCTGAAAGGAAGAGGCAGGGTGCTTTGAATGTTGGCTATGAAGTCTGGATGTGGTGAATGTCCCCACTTGGTGCATGACCTGAAATGTGTGTGAGTATGTCCCCACGAGCACCGTGACCTGAAAGGAAGAGGCAGGGTGCTTTGAATGTTGGAAATGAAGTCTGGATGTGGTGAATGTCCCCACTTGGTGCATGACCTGAAATGTGTGTGAGTATGTCCCCACGAGCACCGTGACCTGAAAGGAAGAGGCAGGGTGCTTTGAATGTTGGTTATGAAGTCTGGATGTGGTGAATGTCCCCACTTGGTGCATGACCTGAAGTATGTGTGTGAATATGTCCCCACGAGCACTGTGATCTGAAAGGAAGAGGCAGGGTGCTTTGAATGTTGGTTATGAAGTCTGGATGTGGTGAATGTCCCCACTTGATCCATGACCTGAAATGTGTGTGACTATGTCCCCATGAGCACTGTGACCTGAAAGGAAGAGGCAGGGTGCTTTGAATGTTGGAAATGAAGTCTGGATGTGGTGAATGTCTCCACTTGGTGCATGACCTGAAATGTGTGTGAGTATGTCCCCACGAGCACCGTGACCTGAAAGGAAGAGGCAGGGTGCTTTGAATGTTGGTTATGAAGTCTGGATGTGGTGAATGTCCCCACTTGGTGCATGACCTGAAGTATGTGTGAGTATGTCCCCACTTGGTGCATGACCTTGTTGTGGAAATATCTATGAATTCACTAGATAGATAAGTTCTATAGTTCTAAAGTATTGTTCAATGTGTAGTCAAGTCTCTTATTAGATGTCTAGAAGACTGTGACCTTTAACTCTGCTTTCTCTAAACACAAAGTGTTCAGCACATTCTGTAATGTCCTAAGTAGTCGTTCTATATTGCCTATGTGGCTATCCTTGGACATTAAGGATAAGTTGAAGTATAAACACTTATTAGTATACTTGTTAACCAGTTTTCTGTCTAACCATATCATTTTCTTAGTAATTTCTTTGTCCAGTACTGCCTCCAAAGGTAGGATGCTGCATTGGTATTGTGTACTCATAACTAAACTGAAATTCGTTGAAATGGAGCCCACATGACGAATATAACCCATGTTTATATATACTAACCAATTATCTTCTGTAAATTAACAGATGTTTTGTTACCTCACCATGTGACATAATTGGAGGTATTTAACCTCGTCCATTGTAATTATACAATACAACCTTTTCCAAAACTCTACGACATTGTGTGGCGTAGATTTATTGGGCTCGCAAGCAAAGGGTAATGATAATTGCGGACACGAGTTATCCAAGCATGGAGATATACCTTTAAAGCATAGGTGTATATCTCCCATTATTTCCTTATCAACCTGAAATGTATACCTCCCTAACAAGTCCATTGTACTGTAGACAGTGAATGGGCTATCCTCTGGACATTACTCTTCTACAAACTCCACCAAACCATAAAGGTCTACACAGACTGATGACCATTCATGTAAGCTTAGCCCTATACCCCATTTCCTCAAGATGCCTGGACCACCAGTGCAATAAGCCCCGGCACCTTGTGCAACCCCTATCCCGTTGTAGATTGTAAGCTCTTTTGAGCAGAGTCACCTTCATTTCTTGCTCTATTTATTGTATTTTTTTTCACATTGATTCTATGCCTATTGTTTTGTATCCAATTATTGTACTTTATTTGTTCTCTATTGTAATTACTTACTGTATATTTTCTGTACTCTAACCCTACATTGTAAAGCGCTGCGGAATATGTTGGCGCTATATAAATAAAGCATTATTATTATTATTATTATTATACATCATACTTTACAGCTGTTTATACATTTCTCCTGCTACCCTGTGCTCATTACATTTTTGACAACAAGGGCTCAAACACACAGGCATCTGTCTTCAGTTTTTTTAGACACTTTTTTGATATTGTCATTTAAACTGATGCTTTTAAAGAGCATTCAGCTTTTTCAGCTGCCCCTCTCACGTTAATAGGTGAGGAGAACAGGCTGCGCTTAAATGGCAAAGTGTGTGTGTGCTCCCATTGAAATCAATGGGACTGTAATACATGGCTTTTTTTGATAGTCAATTAAACGCGTCAGATACCTGTGTGTTTAAACACTGAATAAATACTTCTATTCATGCTTATTTTGGCCAAGAACTGATATGTGAAGAGAGGTGAATAAGGTACTGCAAGACACTTCTGTGGAACAATAATGGCCATGTGGATATTGATCTCACCAGGCCCTTAATTCACTTGATAGCTGTCATCAGTAGATAGGACACCTTCCATACACTGTATATTAAATGGGTGTCTGGTCTTTGTAGTGATACATTTAGTAATTTGTAGTTTTAGACACCCAATAAATGTCTTTAGATTGAATATTCTAACAAAGTAATATAATTATACCTTTTCTCTCCAAGGGAAACTACCATTGTATGTAATTTCTTCTCCAGGGTTGATGTCACTTATGGCAAAAAGGCACAAATGTGGCCTTTTTTCAACCATAACTTTCTTCATTTTGCAATTTGGGTTTTTATATTCATCATTAACTAATCTTCCTAATGAGTCATTGTCTTGGGATGCATCAGTGCTGATATAAAAGAAAAAAATGTACATGAATCTTGACATGTAGAAATATCTGGTTGATTATAATATAACCAAGATAATACAAATGTATTTAAAGGGAGTCTGTCACTAGTTTTTTAGCGTGGACTTTTACTAAGATAGGTAAACCATGGAACAGTGGGCAGAGTGCAGAGGAAGGCAACATCTTATTTAATCTAAGCCAGGGGTCTCAAACTCCAGGCCTCGAGGGCCGCACACAGTCCAGGTTTTCAGGATTTTCTTAGAATTTGACAGTTGGTCATTTGATTACCAATTGTCAAATGCTATGGAAATCCTGAAAACCTGGACTGTGTGCGGCCCTCGAGGCCTGGAGTTTGAGACCCCTGATCTAAGCTATAAAATGTTATATGAAAATGAGCATGGCAGGAGTTCTCATGGTAATGAGGGGCATTATGCAGCCCTTCAGCACTGTGAAACTCCAGTAAGGAATGGGAATAGCCCCCCTCATAACAATGGGGACTAATCCTACTTGTGGAGCTCATTTGCATATAAATTGTGATGAGCAAGCACCAAAGTGCTCAGAAGAGGGGAAGGTGTCCGGATAATACTACTGGCAGGGAACAGCCTGCCTCAAGGTATCCCTGCCCTTTGGCGTACAGGCCAAAGTGGCGGATGGAAGGCAAACCCAAGGATACACTCCATGGAGACACGGTGGGCGGGGACAGCCTGGGATCACTCCTACAGTGTCACTGCAGAAGGCTTTACCGGCTGTCCCTTCCCACATTGACGCACATGGAGTTTCCATGTTTTCCCACCCACCAGCACGTCAAAGTGGATGGGAAGAACAGGGACTTTGAATTTAGTAGTCTCTGCTCACATTTGTGAGACGCTGGTGGGTGGGAACAACAGTGTGTCATCAGGGGGTTGGAGCCTGCCCCCGACGCATCATATGACGCAAAAAGACGCTGCACACAGCCCGACCCGGAAGCACTCCAGGCCGGGCAGTGTCAGGAAAGTGACACCACAGCACTGCCGACCGGAGGACGGACCCATGGACTGCTGGCAGCGTCTGCAGGAGCAGGGGAGTATAATTTATTTTTTTGCCCTGACAGAACTCCTTTAAATCTCTATAATTAAATAACATAAGTTGGTTTCTGCTGTCTGACCACCGTGCCTACCAAACAGTGAGAGAACTCCACACTGAAAAACTGGTGACAAAATTCCCTTGTTACAGTCATCTTAACATAACAAATGACACTGGTTGACATCTATTAAAGGAATTTGTCACCAGTTTGATGCTAGCTAAACTGCCAACGGCCATGGAAAGTATACATCTCTGCTTTTAATTTAGACATTTTGCTGCCTTTGTTGTGCTGGTAAAGTCAGAGAGGCTACATCTTCACTGTAATGAGAGATTTCTGGGTATACCAATATGTTTAAAAGCCCTAAATCTACCTGCTATAGCTATTAAATAGCAAACTAACCCCTATTCATATTGCCCTCTTAAGGGCTAAAATACGTCCGAAAAAATAGACCCCATTGAAATGCATTGATTTCAATGGGGTAAAACACACGTCCGAATTTTTTTCGGATCGGCCAATCCGAAAAAAAAATTCGGATGCATGTCCGAATATTCATTTTCAGACTGAATTTCAGCCCCATTATAATAAATGTGAACAAAAATTTCGGTCCGAAATTCGGTTGTACTTGTAAACGGAACCGAATTTCAGGCCGAAATTTTTATTTATTTTTTTTTCATTTTCCCATTTAATTTACATCCGAATTTCAGATGTCTAAAAAAAAATTTCGGATCCGAAATTGCGTAAATTCAGACCCGAATTTCAGATCCGAAATTTTTTTCGATCTGTGTCTTAGCCCTAAGGGTGCTTCTTTATGTTACCTGATGTTGCAAAAATGGTGCTGCCTCAGTAACTGACTGCAGTGGATTCACATGATCAGCAGAGGCAGGACATAATCAGGACTGGCTATCAACTGGGGAAAGATGGATACCCTTTAAGGCTGGTTTCACATTGGCGTTCCCCTCCGCAGCATTCTGCGGAGGGGAAGCGCAATGTGAGCGCAGCCAGCAGAAGCCCCTATCATAATGAGAGCGCACGGTGCTGCGCTTGACTGCGCATGACCGTGCTCTCCCATTCACTCCCATGTTTGATTTGTACACAGGTGGATGCCTGCGCACAAATCACCCAGTCTCGTCCGCACCAGGGACGCGACATGTTGCATTCCTGGTACGGAGGAGAGTGTGTGATTTGTGCGCAGGCATCCGCCTGCGTACAAATCACATATGGGAGTCATGCGCAGTCAAGTGCAGCACCGTGCGCTCTCATTATAAAGATAGGGGCTTCTGCTGGCTGCGCTCACAAGGCGGTTCCCCTCCGCAGAACGCTGCGGAGGGGAACGCCAATCTGAACCCAGCCTAAAATGCATTAAAAAAACTGATTACTTACCACCATATTTTTTCATTCCACTGAAAATCGTACATGAAGTTCTTAAAATTGGGGTCCTTTATGGACCTTTTCTGGCTCTCATCCAAATTGATGAGCTCACCTCGATATTCTGCAACAAAACTCCCTTTTTCGATTTCAGTTTCAGCAAACACTCCTCTTCCTGTAGAAAATATTTATCATTACCTAAGACAGTCATTCTAATGCATGACAATACTAAGGCAATTTAGTTAAAACTTGTTTTAACTCACCTTTAAATCAACCTTAATGACACAAAGTGGACAGAAAGATTCACGTACCGCAAACACTGGTACAAGATAATAATGTATTCAATTTGTAAACTGGAAGGAAAAACTGCAATTTATATATAGACTAGTAAAAAGGCCCGATGCAATTGCATCGGGAGCACGGTGAAATGAATTGTTTGTATACAGGTGGGTCAGTGGGTATCAGAGTATAGAGGCGGGTCAGTGGGTAGTAGAGCATCGAGGTGGCTCTGTGGGTAGCAGAGTATGGAGGCGGCTCTGTGGCTAGCAGAGTATCGAGGCGGCTCTGTGGGTAGCAGAGAATAGAGGCGGCTCTGTGGGTAGTAGAGTATAGAGGCGGCTCTGTGGTGGAGGGGTGAGGAGAGATGCGGCTGTGTGGTGGAGGGGTGAGGAGAGAAGCGGCTCTGTGGTGGAGGGGTGAGGAGAGATGCGGCAGAGTGGTGGAGGGGTGAGGAGAGATGGGTGTCTGTGGTGGAGGGGTGAGGAGAGATGCGGCTGTGTGGTGGAGGGGTGAGGAGAGATGCGGCTCTGTGGTGGAGGGGTGAGGAGAGATGCGGCTCTGTGGTGGAGGGGTGAGGAGAGATGCGGCTCTGTGGTGGAGGGGTGAGGAGAGAAGCGGCTGTGGTGGAGGGCTGAGGAGAGATGCGGCTCTGTGGTGGAGGGGTGAGGAGAGATGCGGCTCTGTGGTGGAGGGGTGAGGAGAGATGCGGCTCTGTGGTGGAGGGGTGAGGAGAGATGCGGCTCTGTGGTGGAGGGGTGAGGAGAGATGCGGCTCTGTGGTGGAGGGGTGAGGAGAGATGCGGCTCTGTGGTGGAGGGGTGAGGAGAGATGGGTGTCTGTGGTGGAGGGGTGAGGAGAGAAGCGACTGTGTGGTGGAGGGGTGAGGAGAGATGCGGCTGTGTGGTGGAGGGGTGAGGAGAGATGCGGCTGTGTGGTGGAGGGGTGAGGAGAGAAGCGGCTGTGTGGTGGAGGGGTGAGGAGAGAAGCGGCTCAGTGGTGGAGGGGTGAGGAGAGATGCAGCTCTGTGGTGGAGGGGTGAGGAGAGATGCGGCTCAGTGGTGGAGGGGTGAGGAGAGATGCGGCTCAGTGGTGGAGGGGTGAGGAGAGATGCGGCTCAGTGGTGGAGGGGGGTGAGGAGAGATGCGGCTCAGTGGTGGAGGGGTGAGGAGAGATGCGGCTGAGTGGTGGAGGGGTGAGGAGAGATGCGGCTCAGTGGTGGAGGGGTGAGGAGAGAAGCGGCTTAGTGGTGGAGGGGTAAGGAGAGAAGCGGCTCAGTGGTGTAGGGTTGAGGAGAGATGCGGCTCAGTGGTGTAGGGTTGAGGAGAGATGCGGCTCAGTGGTGGAGGGGTGAGGAGAGAAACACACAGTATATACATACATGAGACATTGTATAGACAGACAGTATGCAGAGATTACAGAGATTATACACACAGTATACACACGTTACAGACAGTATACACACATTACACACAGTATAGATACATTACAGACAGTATACAGAGATTACACACAGTATAGAGACATTAGACAGAGTATAGAGACATTACAGACAGTATACAGAGATGACACACAGTATAGAGACATTACAGAGAGTGTAGAGACATGACACAGAGTGTGCAGAGACATGACGCAGAGTGTGCAGAGACATGACGCAGAGTGTGCAGAGACATGACGCAGAGTGTGCAGAGACATGACGCAGAGTGTGCAGAGACATGACGCAGAGTGTGCAGAGACATGACGCAGAGTGTGCAGAGACATGACGCAGGCAGAGTGTGCAGAGACATGACGCAGGCAGAGTGTGCAGAGACATGACGCAGGCAGAGTGTGCAGAGACATGACGCAGGCAGAGTGTGCAGAGACATGACGCAGGCAGAGTGTGCAGAGACATGACGCAGGCAGAGTGTGCAGAGACATGACGCAGGCAGAGTGTGCAGAGACATGACGCAGGCAGAGTGTGCAGAGACATGACGCAGGCAGAGTGTGCAGAGACATGACGCAGGCAGAGTGTGCAGAGACATGACGCAGGCAGAGTGTGCAGAGACATGACGCAGGCAGAGTGTGCAGAGACATGACGCAGGCAGAGTGTGGCAGGGGTTAAAAAAATGTAAATAAAGTTTATGCTCACCTCACCCCGAGCTCCCGGTGGCTCCTCCAGGCTCCCGGTGCCTACAGAGCTCTTCTACTGCAGTTCAGGACCTGCGGTGATGTCAGTCACGTGACCCGCGGTTACCATGGAGTACTACTAATAGTGATTGCACATACATCGTATAACAGAGTATACCATGACCTTACAAAAATTACAATCATAAATAATCACGGTATACAGAGGAATAAAGTGACGTGCATAAAAAGCAATAGAAGAAAACAATAATGCTGTTCATGTGGCGCCCCGCCAATGCAGGCGTCACAGAGGGGTACTGCACCCGTAAAAGAGGTGCAGATGCTCCAGCTGCAGGTGGACCCTAGGATGGTGAGTGGGACCCATTCCCAGCACTCCCACATTAGTATAGGGTGGGAGGTTACCCGGGAGGGCATAAATTCACCTCTAGGGGGAACAAGGAGGCCTTTTGCTCCCAAGTCTTTGCTGATATGTCTCTCGTCTGAGGAACCAGGAGGAGAGATGGAAGAAGAAGAGAAGGTTTAAGGAGAATGTGAAAGGAGCTTTCCAGAAGAGCATCCGGTCTGGGAAAGAGGAGCCAGCAAGATAGGTTCTCCCAGACAGCTTACCGGGCACCGGAGCCCGCAGACTGCTGGAGCTATATGCACGGCAGAGAATCCGGATTCCCATGGAGTCTTCAAGTCTCATGGACACCAGAGCAGTCTACAAGAAGGGCACCAGGCAACGTCAAGGGAACAAGCAGCCAGCCAGTAGAGAGTTACCCGACGACAGCGAGGGTGAGAGAGGACAGGAGGTCAGGCTGGATTCTAAATCAACCAGGCTTCACACCAAACTTGAAAGCAGAGAAGAACGGACACGGGTTAGTTAATGAAGGCACACCAAGAGTTCCACCATACCACCTAGGATCCACTTGCAGCCACCCGTTAAGCTACCTGTTCTTGTAACATCTAAGTGTTGAACTGTGAATTGTAACTGCAACTGCTACAACTAAAAGTAAAGTACCCGGAGGAAAAATCACTTTGCCTCTGCCTGTGTTTCCTTTTGCATGAACTTGTTCCCTTTTCAGGAACGCTGCCTCGGAGGTCCAGCCCTACCTGTGGAGGACTTTGCTAACTAGCCGCGATACCATCTACCTCGGCGGACTGTGGCGGCGCTGGTGACTCCTCACCAGAAACTACAGGTGACGTCACGACAACTTGTAAATATAATCCCCTGTAAATATACCCTTTTTCAAAGAAATCCCCCAGGACACGGGATCAGGCGCGGCCACCACTCCCCGTGACACAGGAGCGTTAACCCCTTGGAGCCTGATACCCGAGTACCCAAAGCCTGGGGCTCGACATTCATAGTAGTCTTAGCGATCAGAAAAACAAAAATCATCAGGTCGGCCTGATGAAGTGATCTTGAGATTTCAAGGATCGCGAAACGTATGTCGGGGTCCAGATATCTGGGGGGCCATTCCCCTGCTGTGTGAACAGGGGATCCATCATTCCTTGCTTACACTATGGGTATGAATTATGTATGATTTTTGTTTTTCTTTGTTTTGTTTCTTATGGCTTCTTTGAGGATAACTTCAATGGGAGTTAAAGAAACAGCACAGTCTACTTGGTAGTTCCAGAGTCTCATCCTCTTGTTCAAAGGCAGAGACAGATTTTCGATGCAAATAACATTATATTATTATTATTATTATTACACTGTGTTCCAAATTATTATGCAAATGTTCTTTTCTTCTAATTTTCCTAAATGGTCAGTGCAAATGACGATCAGTGTAATAAAAGTCATCACCCGTTAGAGTATACATCAAATTTTATTGAAGACACCTCCCAATTATAACAGTATAATCTTCAAAATTAAAAAAAAACTCTAAATGCACTGTTCCAAATTATTAGGCACAGTAGAGTTTCTAAACATTTGATATTTTTTAAAGAATTGAAAATGCTCTTTTGTTGAATTTGCAGCATTAACAGGTCACGTTCACTGAAATAAAAAGCTATTTAACTCCAAAACATCCTAACAGGCCAAGTTACATGTTAACATAGGAACCCTACTTTGATATCACCTTCACAATTCTAGCATCCATTGATATTATGAGTTTCTGGAGAGTTTCTGCTTGTATTTCTTTGCATGATGTCAGAATAGCCTCCCAGAGCTGCTGTTTTGATGTGAACTGCCTCCCACCCTCATAGATCTTTTGCTTCATTATACTCCTAAGGTTCTCTATAGGGTTGAGGTCAGGGGAAGATGGTGGCCACACCATGAGTGTATCTCCTTTTATGCCCATAGCAGCCAATGGCACAGAGGTATTCTTTGTAGCATGAGATGGTGCATTGACATGCATGAGGATGATTTTGCTCCTAAAGGCACGTTTTTGCTTTTTGTACCATGGAAGAAAGTTCTCAGTTGGAAACTCTATATACATTGCAGAGGTCATTTTCACACCTTCAGGAACCTTAAAGGGGTCTACCAGCTGTTTCCCAATGATTCCAGCCTAAAACATGACTCCTCCACCTCCTTGCTGATGTCGCAGCCTTGTTGGGACATGGTGGCATCCACCAACCATCCACTACTCTATTCATCTGGACCATCCAGGGTTGCTCGGCACTCATCAGTAAACAAGACTGTTTGAAAATTAGTCTTCATGTATATTTGGACCCACTGCAACTGTTTCTGCTTGTGAGCACTGTTTAGGGGTGGCCGAATAGTAGGTTTATGCACCACAGCAAGCCTTTGAAGGACCCTACACCTTGAGATTCGAGGGACTCCAGAGGCACCATCAGCTTCAAATATCTGTTTGCTGGTTTGTAAGGCCTTTTTAGCAGCTGCTCTCTTAATCTGATGAACTTGCCTGGCAGAAACCTTCCTCATTCTGCCTTTATCTGCACGAACACATCTGTGCTCAGAATCAGCCACACATCTCTTTACAGTATAATGATCACGCTTAAGTTTTCGTGCAATATCAAATGTTTTCATCCCTTGTCCAAGGCATTGTTCTATTTGTTGCTTTTCGGCAGCAGAGACATCCTTTTTCTTTCCCATGTTACTTTAAGGCGGCCGTCACACGTATCTATATCTTGAGTGATATTGTTAGCGATCACGTGCATGCGCGATCGCTTACAATATCGTTCACATCGCTGGTGAGATGTCACACAGACAGACTCACTAGCGATGTGAACCAGCGAGATCGCTGGTAACTATGGTACACATCGGGTTACTAGGCGCCGCGCGGCGCTTAGTAACCCGACGTTTACCATAGATACCATCTCCCAGCATAGGCTCTGCCGCTGGGAGATCGTTCATCGTGGAGTCACACACCACGATGAAGCAGATTGAACAAGCGTTTGTCGCTTGATATGAGCTCCGGCTCACAAATCTGCGATCTAGCGATCAAGCGATTTTACATTGTAAAATCGCTTGATTGCACGCAGCGATGCACAAACGATATTGCATAGCGATCAAAAAGCAAATCGCTTAAGCGATATCGTGCAGGTCATTGAAGCGTGTGACGGCCGGCGAAAACTGTGCCCTGCGTAATATTGGCATTGTTCACACACATGCGTTTTTTTGCCCATCTCTGCGTTTTTTGGACTGTTAAAAAAAACACAGGTGTGTTAACGCAGGGTACATTTGAGTGTACATGCGTTTTTCACCTGCACTTGCGTTTTTTTCCCCCAGTCCAAAAAACGCTGCATGCAGCGTTTTTTGGGTGCTGGAAAAAAACGCAGGTGTGGTTTCCCAAAAACGCATGCGTTTTTTTAACATGGGCCCCTATGGGAAACGCATGCGTTAACGCAGGTGCCTATATGTGACCTGCGTTAACGCATGCGTTTCCCATAGGGCCCCATGTTAAAAAAAACGCATGCGTTTCTATAACATGGGGCCCTATGGGAAACGCATGCGTTTTTAAATGGCACATTTATGCACCCTGCGTCAACGCTTGCGTTTTTGCCTGCGTTTTTGAGGAAAAAATGACAAAGTCCAAAAAGGCTGTATTTCCTTTCAGACACAGAAGAGACATTTTTTAGCACTCCTAAAAAAACGCATGTGGTTTTAGGAGTGCTAAAAAAAACCGCAAATTGTGTGTGAACAATGCCATTGTTGAACACCCAGTTTTCCTTTTATTGGGCTCACCTGCCAAACTAATTATCACAGATATCTGAGATTGATTTCAATGATCCAACGAACCCTAAAGGTACCTTTACACGCCGCCACTGTGGCTAGCAACAGGAATCCACCGCACGTGCACGCGCACGTTTTTAATGGTGGATACCGATCACTGATGCCGCATATAGACGCCGCCATTGCGTTGTCAACTGAAGGTATCTTAGTTCCCCGGAAGTTCCGACAGATCCTGCGGCTTACTACCTGTTAAATACCTTCCCTGCTTTACACGCCGCTACCACAAAGGAATATGGGCGTACATCTTTCGCGCCGCAAGTACATAGGCGTGACAGAGTTGTGTATTCTGTGACGCTAGTACGCTGATTGGACAACGCAATAGCATCATGATTGGCCAGCCTGCGCAGGAAGGCTGGCTAATACATGACGCCATTGCAATTGTGTAGTGTGAATGGTCAGCTCTTTAAATATGGCGCCCTGTGCAGGGACAGCTAATGGTAACACAGTAGCCCCCACCAATGATCGCTGATGGGGCGTGGTATCCATGACGCTGTGGCACACCCCTGTGAAATCACTAGGCGACGCAACATCCATGCATGTGCCCCGTTTAGACGCCACTACCATGGCAATTGTGCCTTTCTGTTGCCTTGGGTTTTTGAGCACGGCTCAGCAACAGGCATCTGAGTCAACTGCAGGACACCGGCAGGAATTTCCCTATTTACACGCCGCCATTTCGTAGCAATTTCATGGCAACAGGCACAAATATCACCAATGCCAGGCAGTTGCTACCTTTCAGTGGTGGCGTGTAAAGGGGCCTTTAGACACAATACCATCAATGGCTTTCATTGAAAAAAAAATAAAAATAAAACCCTATGACACTTAAAACCAATTTGCATAATAATTTGGAACACAGTGTGTTAGTGATATTCATGGCATATCTAAAGTATTTGTAATAAATGCATTACTTTCCACTTCAATGTACCAATTCTGCTTTCTTTTTTTTTTTTTTTTTTTTTTTTTTTTTATTTCTCAATATTTTTATTGAAATTTCTTTAGGAAAAGGGTAGGTTGGGAAATATATAGGGTAGTATGTAGGAGATAAATTACATATTACAGACATACAGGCATACAGGAATACAGGAACATTGGGGTAGTCATACAGTTGGGTAATATAAGTATATGAGTATATCGATACAAAAGCAAAATACAAAAAAAAAGAAAACAAATAACCAATATAAGCTATTCTTATTTAACGGCAGTTAAGATATTAACTGTGGTTCGGCTAGATTTATTCGAACCTGAACACAAAATTGGATTGTTATGATAGATCTGCATTCATACTTAAAGGGAGAAAATCAGATGCAATTTCCGAGAGACATCTATAAATTGATGAAGTGGAGATGTTAGGTTGTGAGGTTAACGTCAATGGACCTAGTGAGATGATTTAAAGATTGTGATGAGATCCAGGGCTCCCAATTTGAAAAATATTTGTTATATGAATTATTTCTAACTGCATAACTGAATTCGTATGTGCAGTGGGAGGACATTCTGTCAATTAGTTCCAGGATTGTGGGAGACGTTGTAGTTTTCCATCTAGCAGCTAGAAGGACCTTAGCGGTTAATAAAATTTGGTTGATGATAAATCTAAGGTTATGAGGTATGTTTGAAATTCCTAATGAGAGGAGGGCCATTTGAGGGGTAAGTGTGATCTTCATATTGGTGGTTTTAAATATTAAATCGTGAATCTCGGTCCAGAACCCCAGAATCTTCGGACATTTCCAAAAAATATGGGAAAGTGTCCCAGTATGAGTACACTCTCTCCAACAAGTCGGGGATATAGTATTATCCATGCGATTCAATTTTGATGGGGTCCAATACCATCTGGCCAAGAGCTTGAAGTAGGATTCTTGTATTGAGGCACAAAAAGTGTGTGAATATGAGAGGTTAATTGCCAAAGACAATTCATCAAGATCTATAGTGGAGTTTAATTCATTCTCCCATGCATTAATATATGATAATTTTTGGAGAGCTAAGTCTTCGTTCAGAAGTCTATAAATATAGTTAGTTGACCACAATGAAATTTTGTTTGGGTTATCAAATAATTCAGATATGGGTTTGGATAAGGAAAAGTGGGAGAGTGAGAAGGACGAGGAGGAATTTATTAACCTCCAGACTGTTCTATCCTTCCAAGTTAGTTTGAATGCTCCTCTAGAGATCTGAAATCGGTCAGTCTATCATCAGTACATAAGTTATCAACATAATGTATTCCTCTTTCAATCCAGGGGGTTATGTCTATTCCAGGGATAATGAGATTTAAAGTTTCGAGAGGGATACGTTTAGGCGTTGAGCATGTGGATGTAGAAATAGTTTTTTGATGTAGGTATTTCCATGCAGAAATGGTGGCATGGATAGTTGGTGGGAGAGTAGAAATTTTTGTTGGCTTATGAAGGTAAGCCGCTATTAAGGCTGGAAGCGAGGAGGTGTTGGACAAGTCTCTTTCAATAGATGTCCATAGGATAGAGCCACTGGTATCTCTGAACCAACTCTGAGATAGTTTTATGATTGAAGCAAGGTAGTAATTGTAGAGGTTTGGTATTCCCAAGCCTCCTCTTTTCTTATGTCTTTCTAAGGTGAAAGCTGAGATCCTGGATCGTCCATTGCTCCAGATGAATTTCCTAAGTAATTTTTGGAGTTTATTGAACCAGAATTTAGGAATCCGGAGGGGAATAGCTCTGGTTAAGTATATGAATTTAGGGAAAGTTTTCATCTTAAAGGCTACCACTTTACCTGTCCAAGATAGCTGAAGTTTAGATAGGTCAGATAAATCTTCTTGAAAGGAATTGAGTAAATTGGTGAAGTTAGATTTGATTAGGTCGGAGAATGGTTTTGTCAGGCAGATACCCAAATAAGAAATTTTATCTTCCCTCCATAAGAATGGAAAGAGTTTTTTCAGGTATTTTAAAAAGGTTGTGTCCATATTATAGTGAAGAGCTTGTGATTTTTTGGAGTTTATTTTATAATGGGATATTTTTGCAAACGTTTCTATGGTGGAAGAGGTGTGGTGAAGAGATTTAAGTGGAGTAGTGAGTGATAGTAAGATATCGTCTGCGAATAAAGTGATTTTGTGATCGTGTGATTTCATGTGGATACCTCTAATTTCTTTATTTTGCCTAATTGCTGCGGCTAGGGGTTCAATTGAAAGTGCGAATAGGAGAGGGGAAAGGGGGCATCCCTGTCTGATACCGTTGGATAGTATTATCTTTCTAGATAGTGTTGTTTGAATAGATCTTAGCTGATGGATTAAGGTACATGGAAGAGATAAAATTAAATATATTACCTTTTATGCCAAATTTATTAAGAGTGTGTAGAAGAAAATTCCAATTAAGCCTGTCAAATGCCTTCTCGGCATCCAGCGCCAAGAAGACAGTCGGGACTTTTGTAAGTTCTGTGTGGGACATTAAATTAATAACTCTTCTAGTGGCATCGGATGAATTTCTATTAGGAATGAATCCTACTTGATCAGTATTAACAAGTTTATTGATATATTTTTGTAATCTGGTGGCAATCAGTTTAGCTAAGATTTTTGTGTCACTGTTCAATAAGGAAATAGGTCTATAATTTTTGGTGTCTGAATTATCACCCTTGCCTTTTGGAATGACAGCTATTGTAGCTTCTAGCATTTCTAAGGGTAAATGGCCATGAGCTGCTGTATGATTTGCCAGTCGGGCTAGATAAGGGGAAATTAGATTCGAGTATATCTTGTATAGTTCATTTTGAAGCCCATCAGGTCCAGGAGATTTCCCATTTTTTAACTTCGGGAGGAGCGTTGAGATTTCAAAGAGAGAGTAGGGTGTGTTCAATTCGTCAATTTCCGAATCGGAAAGTTTGGGTAGGTCTAATGGGTCTAGAAATTCGTTAATATCTTGTAGGGATGGTATATATGTATTAGGGTCTTCCTTGAGGTTATATAAGGATTCGTAATATTTAGCGAAAGTGTTAACTATCTCTTTGGGATGGAATTTCATCTGACCTGATGCATCTTTGATTTGGCAAATCCTGTTTTTCAATCAGTTTTTTGATTCTAGATGCAAAAAATTTTGTGGGTTTATTATCGGATTGGTAATAATTAGATTTAGATCTTTGAATCATTTTGTCATAGTCTGAGGTTAAAACAGTTCTAAGTTCAGATCTAAGTTTAAATAGGTCTTCTAGGTTATGTTTGTTGGGATTGTTAATCTGAATTTTCTCTAATGTTTGTATTTTATCTAGTAATTTTTGTGTTCTTTCCCGTTTTTGCTTGTTTAAACGTGAATTGAGTTGGATTAGTTTCCCTCTTAAGACAGCTTTGAAGGCTGACCATAGGTAGGTGATGGGCATATCTTTTGTATCATTTTCTGAGAAATAATTTTGAATGGTATTTGCAATTTCAGTTTTGTAGTGGGGATGAGAGTATAAAAAACTATTGTTCCTCCACAACTTCTCTGAATAGTTTGTTGGGGAAGAAGAAAACTCAAAGAAGATGGGAGAATGGTCTGACCACGACCTTGGGCCTATAGAAATCTTTGTAAATTTATGGAGGGAGAAGAGGTTTGAAAGTATTAGGTCAATCCTAGCGAACGAATTGTATCTGCCTGAAAAGTGAGTAAACTCGATGGAGTTGGCATGGTGACACCTAAATACATCATATAATTCTGCTTTTTTTTAACCATGGATTGAGAGGTTGAGTAAAGAAGCGAGATTTGGTGGAGGAGTCTAATATGGGATCCGGGACGATGTTAAAGTACCCTACTATGATAAGTTCACCTTTTTTGTGTTTATTTATTAGTTTCATGGTTCTATTTAGAAAAGTGATGTTACTCTTATTCGGGAGGTATAAGTTGACTAGAGTGAATAATACATTGTTAATTTTACAGACTAAAATTAGGTATCTGCCATTAGGGTCTTCGAGTAACAATAGTTCTTCAAAGGTAACCGAGTTTTTGATTAAAATGGCTACACCAGCTTTTTTCTTGGGATTGGAGGAGTAGTAAAAACATTGAAAGTTTTTGTTGACAAGTCTGATGGAATTAGATGAAGAGAATCTTGTCTCTTGTAAACAAACTATCTCAGAGTTTGATTCTTTGATCTGCTTCCATAGCAGATATCTGTGTTTGGGGGAATTGAGTCCATTGACGTTGTATGACATTATTCTAAGTGACATGGTTTGTCCCTTTTTGAGTATGTATGAGTCCCGGAATTGTATGGCATCTGATGTCTTTTCTAATCATCATCTTATTGAGCGGAAAGTTTGAGTAGAAACTCAATGAAAACATAACAATGGTAAACAAAATGTTATGAGCAAATATACAATACTTCGGTAACAGCCTTATAAAAGAAAGTTTATACAAGACTAATTTGATCAACTATAACAAAAATAGCTTGTAGAAAGTTAGAATATTTAACAAATTCTAAAATTATGAAAGTATCAAGCAGGACCGTCCCAAAACGGAGGGTTCAATAGAACAACAGACCTCCTACGTGGGCTACAGGTACGGTCTATCAAGCCACAAAACACAAAATATTTTTTCAAGACATGGATTATGAAATAGTGATATTTAGCTGGCGTAGGGTATTCATACCCTCTTTGGAATTATCGATTGAGATGGAGTTATCTTTGTAAGTAAAGATAACCTTAGCCGGATTGAAACCCCATCTGTACAGGATTCCATTTTTACGAAGGGCCTCAGTGACTTCGGCAAGATTTTTCCTTTGATTTAACGTCTCTTTTGAAAGATCTATAAGAATTTTAAGTTTTTCAAAAGGTTTGGGGAGGTTCCTGTGGGTTTTCAAGTAATTCAGGAAGCGTTCCTTGGTATGGTAAAAATGGAACCTGACTATTATGTCTCTAGGAACATCAGCTTTAATAGATGGAGGTTTAATAAGTCTATGGGCTCTCACAATAGTTAGATCCAATTCAGATACATCAGGAAGTGCAGACCTGATGATTTTTTTTTATATGTGTTTGAATCTGCTCAGATTTGATGTTTTCAGATATACCTCTGAATTTTAGATTCATTCTCCTATCTCTATCCTCTAGTTCAGTAAGTTTTGCTCTTAGTGTTGAGGTTTTTGCATCAGAGACTTTCTGTTCTTTGGAGCATTGTTTGACTGAGGTATAGAGAGATTTGATGTCGTTCTCATTTTTCTCTGTTCTTATCGCTATCGATGATAGTGCTCCTTCTAGAAGATCAAACCGTCTATTCATGTCTGATCTGAAATTACCAAAGATTTCTAAAAAGAAGTCTTTATTGGGAGGTTTGTCCCTATCGGGGTCTTGTCTTAATTCAGGGTTGGAGTCTGCCCGTGCACGTTGTCTCATTGGGCTAGCCGTTGGTGTTTTAGAGTCAAAGTGCTCTGACAGTGACCCCGGGTCTGAGGGACCATGTTGGGGATAAGAATATGGCTCTATTTCTTTCCGTTTTCTACCCCCTTGAGGATTGTCAGCGAATGAGGAATCTTCCATGTAGTTTTCAGCATCCTCTGACCATTGGTCTGATTTTTCAAGGGTATTGGGGGATCTCGATCTATCTCTCCTATATGTTTTTTCGGAGTTTTTACCAGGATCAGAGGGCGTAGTATTTATTTTTTCCTTTGTATTTTTTATCTTTGGATTAGGCATCGTGTTTAGTTGGTAGTTGTGAATTTTACAGTGAAGGGGGTAATAGATAGGTGTGTCTTATTTTAGGTTAGTAAACCTAAGAGGTATAAATTATGGGGGAAGGAGTGGAGGGGCAATCCCAAAAGAGTACGGTATTACCAAAATTTAGCCTATGAATAAGAAGTTAGTTCAAATAGTGCATAAGTAACAATAAGAGTCAACAAGAATTCTAGAGTTTGAGTATTGTAGAAGGGGTTAATAGTAGTAGGAATAAGAGGAATTAGAATCAGGTAGAAATTGTTTGGTTTTATAGATTGGAATAAAAGGAGTATAGAGCGTAGAGAGGAGGTCAGTTAGGAAGTAGGGGTAAAAAGATGATTGGATTGAAGAGGTGTGGGGTAGATAGGGTAAGAGAAAAATGGAGGCGAGGAAGAAACTATTAGTAGATTAAGGGGAGTTGTTCTAACAAGAGGGTTAAATAGTAGGTAGATGGGAAAAGTAGGAAAAGGAGGGAAGAATTTAGAGCCGGGTTAGTAGTACAGGTTAATATAGATTATTTAGTACATAAATCTTATGATCAAGGATAAACAAAAACAAAAAAAAAAAGGCTGGGTCAATAACTCTGTCCCAAACACAATGAGTTCAGTAATGAACCTGGACAAATAGGGTGACAAGAATATTATAGTCTGACTGTGGATGAGACCAAAATCGGATGTATATAGTTTCTCGTGTAGAAACAGGTAGTTGTAAGGCAGTTGAGATGATCTTCCAGAGAACACCACTAGAGGGGGATAAAGTTCCAAGTAGGAGAAAAAATCTTTAAAGGGAACCTGTCACCTGGATCTAAGCCCCTACACTATCACTACCTGTCCCTGCACCTTCCTAGCTGCTCCCTATCTATCTCTCTCTGAGCTAAATCCGCCCTATAAAACTGCAGAAAAATAACTTATAACTTACAGAAGTCCCTGAGGCTGGGGACTGAGAAGGCGGCGCCAGGCTCCATTCAGCCCCTCCTCCATGCAGCAGCACACGCCCCACTGGGCGGCATTATTCTTTCTTCATCGCCGCCTCCTCCATTTGGAATCTGTGCTTTACACCTATCATGTTGTGGTGATGCGACCTCGATGTGTCCCCTGACTGAGACACAGCATATGGGAGATTGTATCTTCTGCTCGGTAGCAGCACACACAGGGTGAGCTGCTACTGGAGCTAAGTGCTGATTGAAAGCACTGACCCCCAGGTGTGCGGGTGAATAGGAGATGATATGTGCTGCCCTGGGCTGTGGGGAGGGGGTGGAGTGTGTCAGGACAGCAACAGGAGCTGCTGGGATTGTATGAGGTTCTACTCGGCTGTGCCCCGGTGTAACAGGCCAGACTAACCCCCCCGACCAGAATATACTCTGGGTTAAAGTGGCCTAGGCCAGATTATACCCCTCCGTATACCACAGCAGCTGTAGATCAGGGCTCCAAGCAACACATGGGGGCCCGAGGCAGCACAAAGTGGCCCC
>JARQOC010000001.1:462582453-462779953 GCA_033576535.1 Allobates femoralis
CATCGGGATTCTAGCCGAGCGAGTCTGTGACTCGCAATGGCCGCTTCGCGGCCAATGCTTCGCGCTGCTAAGGCGACTCGCCATGCCCGCTGCGCGGGCATAGCGAGTCGCCTTACAACTGCTCGCAATGGCCGCTTCGCGGCCAATGCTTCGCGGTGCTAAGGCGACTCGCCATGCCCGCTGCGCGGGCATAGCGAGTCGCCTTACAACTGCTCGCATTGGCCGCTGCGCGGCCAATGCATTTTTCGTATCCACATGACCACGCTGACTCGCAGCGAGTGCGGTCTCAAAAGGGGCACTCGCTGCATTCGTGATTATATAATAGATGTGCTTCCCATGTGTGATCTCTCCTGTGGTCCCTCTGGTCTTGGCCCCTGTGACCTCTTGTATTGCCACTTTACACACACCAACTTATCTGTCCAACTTCTGAACAACTTACTGGTTGCAGTGAAATCATGGACACATTGCTCCATGTTGTGGCTGTGTACAAATGGAACAATATGTCCATGATTTCACTGCAACCAGTAAGTTGTTCAGAAGTTGGACAGATAATGTGTAAAGTGGCCATTACTCTCCTGCAGGCTCTGTGGTTCCTGATCTTTGCTCCTTTCTCCTGCAGGCTCTGTGGTTCCCAATCTTTGCTTCTTTCTCCTGCAGGCTCTGTGGTTCCGGATCTTTGCTCCTTTCTCCTGCAGGCTCTGTGGTTCCGGATCTTTGCTCCTTTCTCCTGCAGGCTCTGTGGTTCCGGATCTTTGCTCCTTTCTCCTGCAGGCTCTGTGGTTCCGGATCTTTGCTCCTTTCTCCTGCAGGCTCTGTGGTTCCCGGTCTTTGCTCCTTTCTCCTGCAGGCTCTGTGGTTCCGGATCTTTGCTCCTTTCTCCTGCAGGCTCTGTGGTTCCCGGTCTTTGCTCCTTTCTCCTGCAGGCTCTGTGGTTCCCGACCTTTGCTCCTTTCTCCTGCAGGCTCTGTGGTTCCGGATCTTTGCTCCTTTCTCCTGCAGGCTCTGTGGTTCCGGATCTTTGCTCCTTTCTCCTGCAGGCTCTGTGGTTCCCGATCTTTGCTCCTTTCTCCTGCAGGCGCTGTGGTTCCCGTTCTTTGCTCCTTTCTCCTGCAGGCTCTGTGGTTCCCGGTCTTTGCTCCTTTCTCCTGCAGGCGCTGTGGTTACGGATCTTTGCTCCTTTCTCCTGCAGGCTCTGTGGTTCCCGGTCTTTGCTCCTTTCTCCTGCAGGCTCTGTGGTTCCCAATCTTTGCTCCTTTTCTTTCAGGCTCTGTGGTTCCCGATCTTTGCTCCTTTCTCCTGCAGGCGCTGTGGTTCCCGATCTTTGCTCCTTTCTCCTGCAGGCTCTGTGGTTCCCGGTCTTTGCTCCTTTCTCCTGCAGGCTCTGTGGTTCCGGATCTTTGCTCCTTTCTCCTGCAGGCTCTGTGGTTTCTGGTCTTTGCTCCTTTCTCCTGCAGGCTCTGTGGTTCCCGGTCTTTGCTCCTTTCTCCTGCAGGCTCTGTGGTTCCGGATCTTTGCTCCTTTCTCCTGCAGGCTCTGTGGTTCCCGATCTTTGCTCCTTTCTCCTGCAGGCGCTGTGGTTCCCGTTCTTTGCTCCTTTCTCCTGCAGGCTCTGTGGTTCCCGGTCTTTGCTCCTTTCTCCTGCAGACTCTGTGGTTCCCGGTCTTTGCTCCTTTCTCCTGCAGGCGCTGTGGTTCCGGATCTTTGCTCCTTTCTCCTGCAGGCTCTGTGGTTCCGGATCTTTGCTCCTTTCTCCTGCAGGCTCTGTGGTTCCGGATCTTTGCTCCTTTTCTTTCAGGCTCTGTGGTTCCCGATCTTTGCTCCTTTCTCCTGCAGGCGCTGTGGTTCCCGATCTTTGCTCCTTTCTCCTGCAGGCTCTGTGGTTCCCGGTTTTTGCTCCTTTCTCCTGCAGGCTCTGTGGTTCCCGGTCTTTGCTCCTTTCTCTTGCAGGCTCTGTGGTTCCCGGTCTTTGCTCCTTTCTCCTGCAGGCTCTGTGGTTCCCGATCTTTGCTCCTTTCTCCTGCAGGCTCTGTGGTTCCCGGTCTTTGCTCCTTTCTCCTGCAGGGTCTGTGGTTCCCGGTCTTTGCTCCTTTCTCCTGCAGGCCCTCTGGTTCCCGGTCTTTGCTCCTTTTTCCTGCAGGCTCTGTATTTCCCGATCTTTGCTTCTTTCTCCTGCAGGCTCTGTGGTTCCCGATCTTTGCTTCTTTCTCCTGCAGGCTCTGTGGTTCCCGATCTTTGCTCCTCTTTCCTGCAGGCTCTGTGATTCCCGGTCTTTGCTCCTTTCTCTGCAGGCTCTGTGGTTCCCGATCTTTACTCCTTTTTCCTTCAGGCTCTGTGGTTCCCGATCTTTGCTCCTTTCTCCTGCAGGCGCTGTGGTTCCCGATCTTTGCTCCTTTCTCCTGCAGGCGCTGTGGTTCCCGTTTTGCTCCTTTCTCCTGCAGGCTCTGTGGTTTCCGATCTTTGCTCCTTTCTCCTGCAGGCTCTGTGGTTCCGGTCTTTGCTCCTTTTCTCCTGCAGGCGCTGTGGTTCTCGGTCTTTGCTCCTTTTCCTGCAGGCGCTGTGGTTCTCGGTCTTTGCTCCTTTTTCCTGCAGGCTCTGTGGTTCCCAATCTTTGCTCCTTTCTCCTGCAGGCCTGTGGTTCCCTTCTTTGCTCCTTTCTCCTGCAGGCTCTGTGGTTTCCGATCTTTGCTCCTTTCTCCTTGCAGGCGCTGTGGTTCTCGGACGTTGCTCCTCTCTCCTGCTTCCTGTCCTCTCCCCCCCAGTCTGCCCTGTGATCGTTGATCTATTGTATAGGTGACATTCTTGAGACATTCTTCAGAATGATTAAGTTGTGTTGATTCATCCTTGCATGAGGAGTGTACAAATAATCATAGGAATAATAACTATTCTGATAAATCCTTATCATTTTGTGCCGGCATTGCCCTTTAGTCTGGTGTAAGGCTACATTCAGACTGTCCGTTTTTTTATCCGTTTTTTTGCAGTGCACTGCATAAAACGGATCACTCAAATAATCCCAGCAAAGTCTATGGGCCTTTTCACATCTGCATTTCAATTGCGTTTGGCTTGCAATCTGCTTTTGACAGCATGTGTACCAAAAACGCACTGCAAGTGCATACGTTAACCCACCATTGATTTCAATGGGAAACGCATTGAAAACGCAAGTAAAAACGCATGTAATTTTCTGCAAACGCAAAACGCATGCGTTTTTGTAAACGCAGCCCAAAACGTGTCCTGCATCGTGGAACTGTAGAAAGGGGAGCCACTAGATGAAGTGACAGTAGGAAGAGTTAGAGAATGGGACACCAGGAAGTGGAAAGTTAGTTAGAGAGTGAGAGGAGAAGTAGGAGAAAGGATCAGGAGAGTTGAGCTCCAGTGAGGGAGCGGAGAAGGACTGAGACCAGAGGACTGGAGCTTTAGGAGCTTGTCCCAGAGAGGAAGCCAGGCAGGAGCTCCAGAGAAGCACGGGGTCCCAGAGGCACGGGAAGTGAGAAATCCACCCGTGGGGCTCGCATCCATTGCCATTCGCAGGCAAGTGAAGGGACCAGGGTTGCAGAGGATCACCGGGCCCAGACTAGTAGAGGAGACTTGAGGCCTCAGCTAGCCAACTGGAGGCTGCATCTCCAGGAGCAGCAGCCGAATCCACGTCATTCGCTGCAAAGGTGGCCTGGATAGGGCCAAAGGGGACAAGGAGAATGTCGCCTGGTGGGGTCCAAGGCCACTCGAGCAGGACACTGAGCGTGAAGTGCAGGGCAGGAGGGAGAGAGCCAGCACGAGAGAGACCACCCGGAAAAGTTACACAGAAGGGGGTGCTGGCTAAGTGTTTTCCAATCTACCTGGGAGTGGCTGAACCCCTAGCTCGTAGGACACAGCACCCAGCTGGAACTGTACCCCCTAAGAATTGTAAGTAAACGAGTGAAACTGCACCAGCTGTGTCCGTGAATCATTCCAGAGTCCTCTGCCCTGCACTGCAACTTTATTACCATCTGCACATTGACTTTCACACCTGCTCGGGGTATTGCTTCACCTACAGAGAACGACAACATCTGGCCGCACCGTCATCTGCCCCAGAGGTCTGAACTGCAGCGTCGGCCATCCATGGCAATGCAATGTAGGTGGTGTCATGATATAAATCCCCAAAACCATAACTCACCCGAACTTTTATTGACACTGCCAGGGTCATGGAGCCTGGTCTCAACCCCTGTGACTCCCCAGCAGAACTGTAGCCCGGTTCTGAGTATCCCACGGCCCTGGGATGTGTGTCATAGGTGAGCTGTGACACGCTATATATGTTGGAGGTGAGCTGTGACATGCTCCATATATACGGAGGAGGTGAGCTGTGACATGCTCAATATATACGGAGGAGGTGAGCTGTGACGTGCTGCAAATATAGTGTGGAGGGTGTTCAGTCTTATGTAGGAATGTGCAGATAGGAATTGATAAGTGTGATTGATACTGCGAAGATACAAGTCACTGTGTTTTTTTTATTATTATTATTATTATTTTTGCATGGTGTTAGAGGCATGGACAAAATTCTTGCACCTTAATATATTATTCATCTATTATTATTATTATTATTATTATTATTATTATTATTATTATCAGCATTGTGTTAGGAACATTGAGTATTATTTTTATAATATTTTTATAATGTTTTTAAACTTTAGGGTAGAAAATTCCCCCCATTTTAAACTATTTCTTCACATTTTTACAAGCACTTATGGTTAATATTTTCTTCTAACATGCATTTCTTCCAGTAATTTTTACACTTCTATAGAGAGGCCTATGTTAAAAAATTCCATACTGAGAGTAAGCTACTTTAAAAATTATATAAATTACTAAAATCACCAGCTTATAAAGCCACAAAAATTCCACAGACAACATTGTTATGTATGCAGACTTGTCAGTTATTTCCTAACTATTATATATTATATTTATTATATTTAATGTTATTATATTTAAAGTGACATCAATGTATTCGACCTCATAGGCTGTGTGCACACGTTGAGTATCTGGTTGCAGAAATTTCTGCACCAAATCTGCATCTCCTGGCAGAAAAACGCACCAAAACGTGATGCATTTTTGGCATCCAGATTTCCCATGCATTTGTGCTGGAAATACACAGCAAAAATGGAGCAAGAATTGACATGCTTCAGATTTATTTCTTCAAAAATTCTTCAAGGAAAAAAGAATCAACATGTAATTTTGCTGGATTAAAGGAAACCTGTCCACTCGTTTTTACCCCTGTCCTGCCACTACCTATCCCTGCACCTTGCTTGCTCATCTCTAACCATCTCTCTCTGAGCTAAAACTGCAATATAATGCTTGAGAAAAACAATTTATTAACTTACGTCTTGCTATGGTAATGGGCATCCCGTCTATGTCCATAGACTGAGATGGGCGGTCTCTGGGTCTCCATTTTCCCGCCCTCGCTGCTCTTATCACGGCCTGCTGGGTGTCATCATTCATTCCCCTGCACACCCCTATGTTGAAAATCCTGCCTTCTCCTCTTAGTATGAGGTGCAGCTGGAGCATCATTTCCGTTCCGATTTCCATTCCTATGGGGCCGGATGGCAGCTATTTGCTTTCCCTCTGACCAGGAGGATCTGAGAGAATTCTGATTTTTCTCCCGGACACAAAAATGCAGCTTGCAGCGTTTTTGTGTCCGGGTCAAAAATCTGCACAAATCGGATTCTCCCGAATCCGGCACCCCCTAACATGGAAGTATATGGCCCCGGGACCGATAATATCTGATGCGGCTCCCAGACGCCGAGTGCTGAGGCTCAGCGCCGGATGGTGCTGAACTTCAGCATCATGGAGAGCTCATTTCAGCAGGGACAGCTCTTGAACCCTGTGATCTGCCAATTCCAGCAGAAAACAGGACCGGAGGGCATATTTGCCCTCTGTTTCTGTTCTATCTGGGGCTATCAGGTTCTGTGAGGTGTTTCCTGCGAAACACCGGACAGAACCTGATACACCAAAAATGTGGTGTGAAGCCGGCCTAAAGGCCACTTCACACACACAGATATCTGAGTCCAATATCTGAACAGATCTCTGGTTGCAGTGAAATCATGGATACATTGCTCCATGTTGTACACAGCCACAAAATGGAGCATGTGTCCATGATTTCACTGCAACCAGAGATCTGTTCAGATATTGGACTCGGATATCTGTGTGTGTGAAGTGGCCTTATGAACAATCTCTGAAACAGCAGTGGACCTGGGCAGGGAGTTGGCAGATGATTTTATAATTTGTAACACAAGCACAATGAATTAGTAAGGATAGTTGTAAGCCCCTGTAACTGTGAGGGTACCGTTATGGGGCCGTCACACGCATCAATGTCATCAGCGATCTCATCGCTGGCGACATTGAAGGCTGATCGCTGGTGAGTTGTCACACAGGCAGACTCACCAGTGATCAGTGGACCAGCGACATCGTGGAAAGATTTTTAATATCGTTTCCACGATGTCTTGCTCCCGCTGCCAGGCTGCAGTAAGCGGGAGCAGGCTGGTCTCCAAGGTAAACTGCAGGTATCTAGGCAGTGCGCGCTGCCTAGATACCCGATGTATACCTTGGTTACCAGCCTTCTCCGCTCACCGGCTGATATCCAAGGTACACAGTGGGTAACTAGGGTCCCTACTTACCCGCTGTGTACCTTGGATTCCAGCCGGTGAGCGGAGAAGGCTGGTTACCAAGGTATACATCGGGTATCGAGGCAGCGCGAACTGCCTAGATACCCGCAATTTACCATGGATACCAGCTCCCAGCACTTGCTGAGAGGTGCTGGGAGCTCGCTTCTCACTCGTCTCCCAGTGTCACACGCAGCCATGCTGCGTGTCCACCGGGCGACCATCGCCAGGTTTTAGAGCAGGTTCTAAAACCTGGCGACCATCATCCAGCGATTGTGCAACGTCATGTGCAGCAGTGATATTGCACGCAATATTGACGCATGTTTGTGACATCCCCATTACACGTCGCAACATTGCATGCAATTTCACTTGCAATTTACTGGTTGCAGTGAAATCATGGACATATTGTTCTATTTTGTTGCCATGTACAAAATGGAACAATGTGTCCATGATTTCACTGCAACCAGCAAATTGTAAGTGAGAGTGTATGCAATGTTGCGACGTGTAACGGTACCCTAAAAGCGATCCGTTTTTTCACTAAGGGTGCCTTCACACTGCGGCGTGATCTGGTTCGGGGCTGTCCAGGAGGACCCTGACAGCTGCAGACTGGATTAGCACACAGGACTGGAGGGCTAATATGCCCTCCGTTCCTGTGTGCAGCCGCACGCAGTTCCCGCTGCTGATAAGTCAGGACCACAGCTGATCAGGAAAAACTGCAGTGTGGAACCAGCCTAAGGCTGGCTTCACACCACGGCAGAGTCCGGGACTGAATCAGCACACAGAACCGGAGGGTTAATATGCCCTCCGGTCCGGTGTGCAGCCGCACACAGCTGCCGATGAATCAGCTCCCTGCGAGTCGCGGTCCTGACACAACAGCAGCCTGCAGCCGCAGGTGTCTGGTTCCCGGATCCTCCTGGACCGGCGCAATCTTGCCCCATAGGCTCCCATGTTAGGCAGCGCCGGACTGCCCCGGATCCGGGAGAACCCGGGATACTGGCAATTTGGGGAGATTTTTCTACCCGGACACAAAAACGTTGCAAGCGACTTTTTTGTCTCCAGTGAGAAAAATCCGAATTCTCCCGGATTTTTCCGGAGAGATGGAAACCGGATGACAGAGAGCTGCCATCCGGCTCCATCCGGCCCCATAGAATACTATGGGGCCAAAATCCGGTCCGGGGCTGTCTGGTTTACACCGGACAGCCATGGATCGGATCTTGCCGCGGTGTAAAGCCAGCCTAAGGAGAGCTCTGTTTTGGAAAATGACATATCAATTTCTGTAGCGTTTTTCTCCTGCGTTTTTCCCATAGGAGCCCTCCACAATGGGGATAAAAAGCAGCACTCAAAAACGGATCCAAAAACGCATCCAGGAATGGATTCGTTTTTTTGAGTGCGTTTTTTTGACAGCTCCTGTTTTGCAGCTAGAAACGCAGCAGAAAAGAAGACAAAAAATGCACAGCCTAAAAGCATATCATGGCTGCCGCAGTCCCCAGCATGGTGCATGTAGAGTAGGGAAGATGAAGGGTTATAAACCACACTGCCATATTCCACAAGACATCAAAGGGTGAATATAATATTGATTTATTAGTCAATGCGTTTCAGGGTTCTCTGGCCCCTTCCTCAGGACAATCAATATATTGCCATATTTCAGGGAGCCCTGAAAAACGTTGACTAATAAATTTATATTATATTCACCCTTTGATGTCTTGTGGATTACGCAGCATGGTTTTTAACCCTTCATCCTCCCTACTTTGATTTTCTGAGCTAATGACCTTTGGGTTTTCTTTGGCTGTAAGCCATAATCATCAACATTTACAGAAGTAAACACTTGAAATAGATCAAGTAATGACTCTATATAATATATGTGTTTAACTTTATGTATTGAGTTACTGAAAAAAATTAACTTCTTGATGATATTCTAATTCATTGAGATGCACCTGTATATGACAATTACGATGGGGACTTATCAGAGACATCAAAGTATGTCCTCGGAAGATGATAAGTGCCTTTTATGCTCAATCCAAAGAAGCCACCTATTAAAGAGCTCCCGCTGCTTCTAAGACAAAAAAATCTTTGCTTGTTTAGCAGAAAAAAGACATCTGAATTCAAATCTAATATAAAGGTTTAAAATAGACTTGAAAATTGAAGAAATCCTGCGGCACTCATCTTCATAAAAACAATCCAATCTTTATTGGAGACTTTAAAACAAAACTCATATCGGAGCCATGGCAGTGTGAGGGTCAGAGGGAGTCCAGGTCTGCCAGGTGCAGGTAAGAGGTTGCAAACTACTGCCGTTTCGCTGTGTGTGCGCTTCAATAGGTCTGCTTTTTTCTGCGCCTAGCACACCTGGGCTCTCCTTATGCCCCTCACACTGCAATGGCTGCGCTGTGACTTTTTAAAAAGTTTTCAACAAAGATTAGATTGTTTTTATGAAGACGAGTGCCGCAGGATTTCTTCAATTTTCATTGGATTACATCTTCCCGATATTGGGTTTTACCAGCTGAGTATCGCTTCAATATTCTCCAGCTTTCCATGGATCAACAAAAAGTGGTGAGCAATATCTGAATAGGTGTCAAATTTGTGTTGTTTTTTTTATTAGTTTTTTTTAATATAATATAGACTTAGGATCTGATCACATGTCCAGTAATCATTCGTTAGAACAGATCCTGCAGAGGTCCGCTGGCAGAATAGTTGTACAGACACAACGTTTTTGTCCATTTTGAAAAAAAATGATTTGTGCAGTATCCATTTTTTTTTACCATGAGAGTCTATGAAAATGGATCTATTAATTGATTGCTAATTAGCCATCCGTTTATTTTTCACTAGAAATAGGCCGGATGCAATTGCATTGGGAGTACGTTGAAATTAACAGGTGCCGTAGAAATAGCCGCTGAATAGTACAGTCCTCTCTCCAGAAAGTACACTGTTGTTGCGGGATTTCTATGGTGTATATGGTGGGTCAGTGGTTAGCACTGTATGGTGGCTGACTGGTTAGCATTGTATATGGTGGCTCAGTGGTTAGCACAGTACATGGTGGCTGAGTGGTTAGCACTGTATGGTGGCTCAGTGGTTAGCACTGTATATGGTGGCTCAGTGGTTAGCACTGTATGGTGGCTCACTGGTTAGCATTGTATATGGTGGCTCAGTGGTTAGCATAGTACATGGTGGCTCAGTGGTTAGCACTGTATGGTGGCTCAGTGGTTAGCACTGTATATGGTGGCTCAGTGGTTAGCACTGTATATGGTGGCTCAGTGGTTAGCACTGTATAGGGTGGCTCAGTGGTTAGCACAGTATATGGTGGCACAGTGGTTAGCACAGTATACAGTGGCTCAGTTGTTAGCTCTGTATACGGTGTCTCAGTGGTTAGCACTGTATACGGTGGCTCAGTGGTTAGCACTGTATACAGTGGCTAAGTGGTTAGCACAGTATATGGTGGCTCAGTGGTTAGGACAGTATGTGGTGGGTCAGTGTTTTGCACTGGATGGTGGCTCAGTGGTTAGCATAGTATATGGTGACTCAGTGGTTAGCATTGTATATGGTGGCTCAGTGGTTAGCATTGTATATGGTGGCTCAGTGGTTAGCATAGTATATGGTGGCTCAATGGATAGCACTGTATATGGTGGGTCAGTGGTTACGACTGTATACAGTGGCTCAGTGGTTATCACTGTATATCGTGGTTCAGTAGTTAGCTGTCTCCCCCTTTTCTCTGCCCGCCTCCACCTGTTCTCTGCCCCGTCTTCCCCTGTTCTCTGCTCCTGTGTCCCCTCTTCTCTGCCATGTGTCTCCCTCTTCTCTTCCCGTGTCCCACTGTTCTCTACCACTGTGTCCCCCTGTCCTCTGCCCCAGTGTCCCTCTGTCCTCTGCCCCTGTGTCCCCTGTCCTCTGCCCCTGTGTCCCCCTGTCCTCTGCCCCTGTGTCCCCCTGTCCTCTGCCCCTGTGTCCCCCTGTCCTCTGCCCCTGTGTCTTCCTGTCCTCTGCTCCTGTGTCCCCCTGTCCTCTGCCCCTGTGTCCCCCTGTTCTCTGCCCCTCTCCTTTGCCCTGTGTCCCCTGTCCTCTGCCCCTGTGTCCCCCTGTCCTCTGCTCCTGTGTCCCTCTGTCCTCTGCCCCTGTGTCCCCCTGTTCTCTGCCCCTCTCCTTTTGCCCTGTGTCCCCCTGTCCTCTGCCCCTGTGTCCCCTGTCCTCTGCTCCTGTGTCCCCCTGTCCTCTGCCTCTGTGTCCCCCTGCTCCTGTTATCTGCCCCATGTCCCCCTGTCCTCTGCCGCTTTGTCCCCCTGTCATCTGCCCTTGTGTCCCCCTGTTCTCTGCCCCTGTCCTCTGCCTCTGTGTCTTCCTGTCCTCTGACCCTGTGCCTCCCTGTCCTCTGACCCTGTGTCATTCTGTCCTGTGTCCCCTGTCCTCTGCTCCTGTGTCCCCCTGTCCTCTGCCCCTGTGTCCCCCTTTCCTCTGCCCCTGTCCTCTGTCCCTGTGTCTCCCTGTCCTCTCCCCCTGTGTCCCCCTTTCCTCTGCCCTCTGCCCTTGTGTCCCCTGCCCTCTGCCCCTCTTTCACCCTGTCCTCTGCCCCTGTGTCCCCCTGTCTTCTGCTCCTGTGTCCCCCTGTCCTCTGCCCTGTTCTGTGTGCCCTGTGTCCCCCTGTCCTCTGCCCTGTGTCCCCCTGTCCTCTGCCCCTGTGTCCCCCTGTTCTCTGCCCCTCTCCTTTGCCCTGTGTCCCCCTGTCCTCTGCCCTGTGTCCCCCTGTCCTCTGCCCCTGTGTCCCCCTGTTCTCTGCCCCTCTCCTTTGCCCTGTGTCCCCTGTCCTCTGCCCCTGTGTCCCCCTGTCCTCTGCTCCTGTGTCCCCCTGTCCTCTGCCCCTGTGTCCCCCTGTTCTCTGCCCCTCTCCTTTGCCCTGTGTCCCCCTGTCCTCTGCCCCTGTGTCCCCCTGTCCTCTGCCCCTGTGTCCCCCTGTCCTCTGCCCCTGTGTCCCCTGTTCTCTGCCTCTGTGTCCCCTGCTCCTGTCCTCTGTCCCATGTCCCCCTGTCCTCTGCCGCTTTGTCCCCCTGTCATCTGCCGCTGTGTCCCCTGTCCTCTGCCTCTGTGTCCCCTGCTCCTGTCCTCTGTCCCATGTCCCCCTGTCCTCTGCCGCTTTGTCCCCCTGTCATCTGCCCTTGTGTCCCCTGTTCTCTGCCCTGTCCTCTGCCTCTGTGTCTTCCTGTCCTCTGACCCTGTTCCTCCCTGTCCTCTGCCCCTGTGTCATTCTGTCCTGTGTCCCCCTGTCCTCTGCTCCTGTGTCCCCCTGTCCTCTGCCTCTGTGTCCCCCTTTCCTCTGCCCCTGTCCTCTGTCCCTGTGTCTCCCTGTCTCTCCCCCTGTGTCCCCTTTCCTCTGCCCTTGTGTCCCCTGCCCTCTGCCCCTCTTTCACCCTGTCCTCTGCCCCTGTGTCCCCCTGTCTTCTGCTCCTGTGTCCCCTGTCCTCTGCCTCTGTGTCCCCTGCTCCTGTCCTCTGCCCCATGTCCCCCTGTCCTCTGCCGCTTTGTCCCCTGTCATCTGCCCTTGTGTCCCCTGTTCTCTGCCCCTGTCCTCTGCCTCTGTGTCTTCCTGTCCTCTGACCCTGTTCCTCCCTGTCCTCTGCCCCTGTGTCATTCTGTCCTGTGTCCCCTGTCCTCTGCTCCTGTGTCCCCTGTCCTCTGCCTCTGTGTCCCCCTTTCCTCTGCCCCTGTCCTCTGTCCCTGTGTCTCCCTGTCCTCTCCCCTGTGTCCCCCTTTCCTCTGCCCTTGTGTCCCCCTGCCCTCTGCCCCTCTTTCACCCTGTCCTCTGCCCCTGTGTCCCCTGTCTTCTGCTCCTGTGTCCCCCTGTCCTCTGCCTCTGTGTCCCCTGCTCCTGTCCTCTGTCCCATGTCCCCCTGTCCTCTGCCGCTTTGTCCCCCTGTCATCTGCCCTTGTGTCCCCCTGTTCTCTGCCCCTGTCCTCTGCCTCTGTGTCTTCCTGTCCTCTGACCCTGTTCCTCCTGTCCTCTGCCCCTGTGTCATTCTGTCCTGTGTCCCCCTGTCCTCTGCTCCTGTGTCCCCCTGTCCTCTGCCTCTGTGTCCCCCTTTCCTCTGCCCCTGTCCTCTGTCCCTGTGTCTCCCTGTCTTCTCCCCCTGTGTCCCCCTTTCCTCTGCCCTTGTGTCCCCTGCCCTCTGCCCCTCTTTCACCCTGTCCTCTGCCCCTGTGTCCCCTGTCTTCTGCTCCTGTGTCCCCCTGTCCTCTGCCTCTGTGTCCCCTGCTCCTGTCCTCTGTCCCATGTCCCCCTGTCCTCTGCCGCTTTGTCCCCCTGTCATCTGCCCTTGTGTCCCCCTGTTCTCTGCCCCTGTCCTCTGCCTCTGTGTATTCCTGTCCTCTGACCCTGTTCCTCCTGTCCTCTGCCCCTGTGTCATTCTGTCCTGTGTCCCCCTGTCCTCTGCTCCTGTGTCCCCCTGTCCTCTGCCTCTGTGTCCCCCTTTCCTCTGCCCCTGTCCCTGTCCTGTGTCTCCCTGTCCTCTCCCCCTGTGTCCCCCTTTCCTCTGCCCTTGTGTCCCCCTGCCTCTGCCCTCTTTCACCCTGTCCTCTGCCCCTGTGTCCCCCTGTCTTCTGCTCCTGTGTCCCCCTGTCCTCTGCCTCTGTTCTGTGTGCCCCTGTGTCCCCCTGTCCTTTGCCCTGTGTCCCCCTGTCCTCTGCCCCTGTTCTGTGTTCCCCTGTCCTTTGTGCCCCTGTCCTCTGGTCCTGTCCTGTGTGCGTCTGTCCTCTGCCCCTATTCTGTGTTCCCCTGTGTCTCCATGTCCTCTGCCCCTGTTCTGTATCCCCCTGTCCTGTGTGCCCCTGTGTCCCCCTGTCCTCTGCTCTGTGTCCCCTGTCTGCCTGTTCTGTGTCCCCCTGTCCTGTGTGCCCCTGTCCCCCTGTCCTCTGCACCTGTCCTGTGTGCCCCTGTGTCCCTCTGTCCTGTGTCCCCCTGTTCTTTGTGCCCCTGTCCCCCTGTCCTCTGCACCTGTCCTGTGTGCCCCTGTCCTGTGTCCCCCTGTTCTGTGTCCCCCTGTCCTGTGTGTCCCTGTCCCCCTGTCCTCTGCCCCTGTCCTGTGTGCCCCTGTCCTGTGTCCCCCTGTCTCCTTGTCATCTGCCCCTGTCCTGTGTGCCCCTGTCCTGTGCCCCCCTGTTCTGTGTGCCCCTGTCCCCCTGTCCTCTGTTCTCTCCCTTCCGGCGTTACCATTACAGGATGAAAGAGAATCAGTGCAAAGCCAGTCATGTGACAGGGCGGGCTGATGTGACATCACAGAGGGCCTGTCACATAACCAGCTCCACACTGATTCTCTTCAGCCTGCAATGGTACACCGGTGGAGGGTGAGAAAAGAGCAGCGAGGGGGGAGGACATGGTGGCCGGGGAGAGGAGGAGGGAGAGCCAGCAGCGGGGAGAGCGGGCGGGCAGCAACGCTACTGGCCACCATATGTGAATACCCATAACTTGAACTTGGTTGTTCTAATATGGCGGACAGCGTACTTCCGTTGTGTGGGCGCCGCTCATCTCCCAGTTGCGTCGCCGCTGACTTCCATACGTTGGAGATGAGCGTGGCTACTGTGGGAATCAGCGGCTACGCGCTGATTCGACGTAGCGTGGCATCTTTCTCACTTAGACTCTTGTTACCTGTGTCGCTATCCCACAATGGTGCCGCAATGCATTGTGGGATAGCGACATAAGCGCCAGAAGTCTGTGACTCATATTATTGGTGATTATATAGTAGATTTATAAAGGATCTTTTTTTTGCTTACTGGTTCAGTTTTAAATGGAAGATAAATAGCAATCAATTAATGTATCCATTTTGCATAGACTTTCAATTCTCTATTAACTGACCCCCCCTCACTAGACTTGCCCCTCTCCAGTCCATCCTCAATGCAGAAGCCGGGGTCACCTATCTGGCTAATTGTTACTTGGATGTTTCCATTCTGTGCCAGTCACTGCACTGGCTGCCCATACATTATATGATCCAATTTAAATAGCTTGTTCTCACCCACAAAGCTCTTCACAGTGCAAAACCTCCCTACCTCTCCACCTTAATTTCTATTTATCACCCTACTCATTCTGAACATTCTACAAGTGACCTTCAACTAACATCTCCACTAATCTGAACCTCTCACTCCTGGCTCCAACACTTCTCCCGAGCTCCACCAATTTTCTGGAATGCTCTACCCCAAGAAATTAGGACTATCCAAAATTTACACAGCTTTAGGTGCTCCCTAAAAACACATCTTTTTAAGATGGCCTATCATGCCCCCTAATCAAACTCCTTTATATAAAGCCCATTCACTATTTCTCTGATGACTCTTGCAGCTTTTACCAACCCCCCATATCTTCAATATGGCTGGACCATCATTGTAAATAAACACTGTACTTTGTGTCACCCCCTCCGTATTGTAGGTTGTAAGCTGTTAAGAGCAGGTTTATCTTTATTTTTACTTTAATTATTGTATTTTTTATATTTGTTACTTATGACTGTTTGTATATGAACCTTTGAATTGTAAAGCGCTGCGGAATATGTTAGTGCTATATAAATAAAGATTAATATTATTATAATATACTGTACACTGTTGCTGGCTGTATACTCAATATAGACTGCTAGCTGTTTATAGAATAGAGGCTAAGGGCTTTATATAGTGTATACACGCACTATTCAGTACACATAGATCCATACTATATTCGCATAGTATATACAGATACACTGTAATACAGGATATAGTGTAGGCCTGTATATACAGTATGGTGCTGTTTATGAGCTGGGAAGAGGAGCCAGAAGACAGACACACACAGATCATGCTCAACAGACACAGATGGCTCCAACGCTCAAATCCTGGCGGTGACTTCCTGTTTTATACTGCGCATGGCAGCCTATTTAGTGCATGCACAGTACAAACCTCAGGAGGAACAGAGGGTGAACTGGCAGTGTCTGACGTCAATGAAGATGTGCTTCGGTGGCTGCGGCGGTGACTGACTGGAGTGGGAGCTGTTGAAGAGGTGGGGGGGCCCCAGGGGGCATAGTGGGGTCCGGTGAAGAAAGGGGCCCGGGCACTGGGCCTTAATAAAGGGTTAAGTACGGTAATTACCATGGGGCCCAGACCCCTCTTCACTGAGCCCCATACACCAGTAAGGGTAATAATGTCCTGATGGCGACCCTGCATGCAGAAAATCCACAGGTAAAGAACACATTTTTATTCGCACATAAATATATCAATAAAGTTTTCTCAAAGCAAAATATCAGGAAGACTCAAAAACTCTGCAACATTTTTGAACCTATTATGCAAGGCTGGATTCATACTGGGTTTTTTGGTATTAGTGTGAATCTGGCTGAAACTGGATGCACTTGCAGAGCTGGGACTTCTCTGCCTCTTCTACACAATTGTTGTAGGAGCACAAGCTGTGCCTATTCTGAAAGTTCTCTCCACACTGAACTGTTATCTACGCCACTTTTGACAGTTCAGTGTGTAGAGAACTTTCAGAATAGGCACAACTTCCTACACAATTGTGTAGAAGAGGCAGAGAAGTCCCAGCTCTGGCTACAAAAGCCGATGGGACTTCACACAGTGTTTATTATAAAGTAGTAGTTTTTACACAATCATGTAGCCCCTCACCAGATCCCCACAAATTATACGCATGCTCGCAATAAAATTTTATCACATTTACATACAATAACATAGGCACAATCACTGTTTTTTGAGGTGTCACTAACATGAAATGACACACTCAGGACAGAAATCTGCACCTTCCCCGTACCAAAAAACACATGTGCATGACATCTTTTGTGGTGTGTATTTTGTCTGAAAGTGCAGATTTTTGTCTCCAAAAATTGGCACTACTATGTGCGAACATACTGTGTTTCCCAAACTCCAATCCTCTTGGACCCAAACAGGACACGTTTTCAGGATTTCCTTAGGATTGGACAGGTAATGGAATCATTATCAAGGCATCACCTGTGCAATACTAAGGAAATCCTGAAAACATGAAAAATCCATATCTGCAGTGAAGAAATCCGATCTTTGGTTATTGATAACACTGGTCAACAATGAAATTGTTACGACTTAAAAAGGTCCAATTCAAAAAGACTGAGGGCACCACTGATATTGAAGGTGGGATCCGCCTCAACATGTCGGGGAAAGTACAGCAATGTTTACAGAGATGACAACATGTAACAAGTTGAGCGATGACCAAATTACAAAAATATATCAAAATGTTATTGAATAAAAAAAAACACACAAAACAAAATGCTAATTTAAAACAATTTAAAATGGCACATAGCCAAAATTATCATTGTCCCAACTGATTGTTATCACAGCTTAATAACACAGAGATAAAAAGCTATCACCAATAGATATACGAGTGTCTTAGTCATTAAGAATAGATCTCTTAGGCAGTCCCAGAAAGTATCAAAAACAGGCACAGATAGTGGAAATATACATATTCACTTCAGATGTCAAAGCTGATGTGAGGGCTCCCTGACGAAGTTACTTCTGTAACGAAACGCGTAGGTTGGCAGGGTCCTACTGACACAGCTGGCACCCCTTATACATGGTAACACCACATTGGGCACGCACTAATAGCCTGTCTTTATAGGTCTCACTTCTTTTCCACTTGCTTACATATAGTGGTTCTCCTTTGTTTGGGCATCAGGTCATTATCCTCCAGGTAAACCATTTCCTACCAGCCTTGTGCTTATTTTTGTAGTGGATTTGCCTTTGTATTCTAGGAGTGTAATTGATGCCCTCACATCAGTTTTGACATCTGAAGTGAATATGTATATTTCCACTATCTGTGCCTGTTTTTGATACTTTTTGGGGCTGCCTAAGAGATCTATTCTTAATGACTAAAGGTACCATCACATGAGGCGACGGTACCGCCGATTTATTAGGCGATGCAGGGGTGTGGCCTATCGGCGCCGATATCGCCCCTGCATCGCCTAATGTGAATGGCCAAGGGCGACGCCATTTACTGGTCGCCTGGTTTCAGAGCAGTGCTCTGAAACCAGGCGGCCGATCTGTGTGTATATCGCCCCATGTAAACGGCCGCCAGCGATCCGAACCATAGGCTCCCATTGTCCTGCATTGCCGCTGGGGTTGTAATACACCCCAGCGTGAATGCCGCCTGTCAGACCGCCGGCGCGGCGCTGGAGGTGTCACCTCATGTAAATGGGGGACGGCGACGCTGGTGGGGCGCCAAAAATGTGTGCGCTCCCGCCAGTCGCTGCCGACATCTCCAGCCCCGTCGCCTCGTGTGACGGTACCTTAAGACATTGATTATTGTAGCAATATATATCTATTGGTGATAGCTTTTTATCTCTGTGTTATTAAGCTGTAATAACAATCAGTTGGGACCCTGATAATTTTGGCTATGCGCCATTTTTAATTGTTTTTAAATTTGCATTTTGTTTTGTGTGGGTTTTTTTTGATTCAATAAAATTTTGATATATTTTTGTAATTTGGTGATCACTTGTTACATGTCATCTTCTCTCTAAACATTGCTGACTTTAAAAGGTCCTTATCCGTAGTATCTTGGTGTGCTGAATATGAATGTGGCCATTAAAATGCTATTGTCTGTTATTTTGAAGATATTTCATATAGTACATTTTCTATGTTTCATCATAAATAAGCCTAGAGAAATGTAATATTGTATCACATTGCATAATACCATTATGCACATATCATCCAGAGTTTATTGCATCATTTTCTAATGCAATGCAGTACTACTGCCATGTGCCTGCTCAAGTAAGCTTACATCAGCAGTGTACTATATAAAGCCCAGTCAGAAAGCTTGAGCATTTCAAATATTTCAGACTTCGTGGGATACAGTTTAGGCTACAGTGGAGCCCACTGGGACGGGGTCGCTGCTGGGAATGTCACGGAGGTCCTGGTCCGGACCGTGTCCCGGGCCCTGGCAAGTAAAAGGGGAATATGTACAAGGGATAAATGTCTGTCGTGACGCCACCCACGGCTTGTGGTCAGCAATGGGACCACTGCTGCTGCAGAACCTTCGGGGATGATGTTAAAGCAGCTGTAGATGGAATAGCTCTCCGCGGTAGAACTGAGTTCCCCAGGACAGTGATGTTAAAGTCAATGGTGTAGACTTGTAGTAGGTGCAGTTCACTTACTTTCCTGCTGCTGCAGCCTTCTCCCAGCCTGTGTGTGGAGCTGACAGGCTGTGGGATCTCTCTGCGGTCCTGCTGGAAGGAATCATTCCAGGGCAAGGGAGCAAAGTGGTTATACAGTTCTGTTCGCAGATAATCATGCAAGGGAGTCAGAAGCAGGGTTCACCGTGTTAACTTTGCAGTTCTTTCAGTACAACAGTTCAGTTACAGTTCTTACACGGGTTCAGACTTTCCCCTCCAGGTTCCTTTTTACTCCCTGCAGCCAGGTTGTTCCTCTCTTTGACCCCTCACTCTTTCTCTCGTCCTTTCCAGGCTTTGTTCTCCCTCTCTCTTCTGTGTGTGTGCTCCGGACAGTTTAGTGGTCGCTCGGACCCTTGTGGGTCCTTGTATTTGCCACTGATCTGCCTGTCCTTTGGGTGGGAACTCCAAACTGGGGTTGGAGCTCCCCGTCGGTGAATCTGTGGAAACCGGGTAAATCGTCGGTCCCCTTCAGAGCTGACACTCTGCTTCTAGCCTAGCCTCCAATAGTTCTTTCCTTGCAAGGCTCTATCAGGCTCCCTTCTGACTCGTGTGACTCTGGTTTCATATGGAAAGCTACTCCGCCGGCAGTTGGTCCGTTTCAGCCGTGTTTCTAGGACCCAGTGCTGCTGGTCCTCTCTTTCCTCACACTCCTGGGGTGCTGGCTATAGACGTACTTTCTCTCCGTGGTTTCACTGGCTCTTTGGATTCTGCACTCTATCAGCCCCACTCCTCCAAGACGTGTGTTTCTGTTCTCTACTGCTCAGCCTACCTCGGCCTACTCTGTGTCTTGGCTGCTCGGCTCACTCCGGCCTACTGACTACTTCCTCCTCCCCTTCCCTATTTCTACCATCTGTCACCTGACCTGCTTGCTGTCCCACCCACTGTTCTCTAAACCACCACCCCTTGCCCGCCTAGAGTCCCGGGCTCCGGGTTGGGTGCTGCCCTCTAGTGGTGTGTGGGATGTCTGTGAGGGTGTTTGTGGTGCAAACTGTCCTCCTTCCTACCTGGCTGCAGTTCCCTATGTGGCCTCCTGGTCGCAGGGGCGCCACACTACTTTTACATGAAACTGTTATTATTTTATCCATTTAGTTACAATATAGAACACTAATGCCTCAAAAGTGTTAATACTGTGGACAATTTTTGCTATATTTGTGGGGAAGTGAAATTTGCCAACCAGAAGAAAAGTATCACTTCGCAAGTGAAGAAGGCATATCATGTTTACATCTCATTGTTAAGCCTCCGCTGGCATTCCTTTTAATATGGATAACGGAGTAAAATGCACACGCTCAGCTTCTATGGCTCAGTTCAGCTAGGTTGAAGATACCTGTTATTCCCGATCTCCAATTCCAGGGGCGACGCTCAGTATTTCATCAATGGAAAAAGAGATCCTCAAAAAAGCGTCCTGCAAAGGTGCTCTGTCTTTCTCCAAGTTTCACTGTTGTGCTGAGCTCCCAACAGAGTAGCGCGCTGCTTCGGGTGTGTGGCCACACCATGATGTATATTCATGAATTATCCATATTAAACGGAATGCCAGCGGAGGCTCAACAATGAGATATTTTTTGTTAGCTCCCAGGAGATCAGGATCGCTCTACCGAGACACCCTTTGTGGGCTTTCCCAGGTTGCTCTCTCCCTTCGCTGGATACTCACCTCGCCTGGCCTACATCTTTGTGAACAGGGTCCCAGGATGATGGCTGTGTGCCTTGTCGGGCGACAGAAGCACGTCCCCTGACCCTAGTTCTAGCCACCATCCTGCGGATAATCCACGGATTGTGGCCACTGCTTCTGCAGACACAGTGGCCTCCAGTTTTCCTGGTAGGGGCTTGGATCAGGGCCAGTTCAAGATCGGGGCCGGTCCCCTCTGGCAACCAGTCCCTCTGCTCGACTCGGGTCGGGTGCAGATTTGGAGCACATGGGTGGATCCCCCACTCCCGTGTGTCCCAAGACTCCTTCCTTTCTGCGTCCGCTCCGGACGCCTCCCTCCTCACGACTCAGCTCTCTCTCTCCTAACCTACTGTTAACCCCTCCTCCTGGCCAGAAGATGGGGCCCTCCCTAATCAGGGTCCGCTCGAATTCTACCTTTGGGGTGGTGTTGGATGCAAACTGTGTCTCGGGTTGGTGACCCCTCTCACCTGGGAACGGTGACACCACACCTGTGGAGTAGGTGCAGCATCACTGTGGCGACCAGTCCGCAGGGACGCCACATGTATATATCTGTTCCAAAATTTTATATACATATTTGACTGCAAATATTTTGGACCCATAAAACATCTGGGTCATTGGTGACAATCTCAAGTGATATATGATTTTATATGTACTAAGCTGTTGATTAAAGTCACGACTTTTATACTACTTTTATACTTTTTTTAAACTGTCACCGGCCAGGACAGCAGTTAATCTAACCTAAATACAAGAAGTTTTTTAGACTCGTGTAATTAGTGTGTGCATTGTATAGTGTATATTAAATATTTCCTTTCATTATTTTTTTTTTATCATACTCCTTAAATCCAGTGCAGGCTTTTTATTTAAATTTGTGTTATTTGTAATCATTTATTTTGATCTGCTGCAGGATTTATTTTAGGGTGGGTCATCTAGCAACGATTATAACCTTTGGGTAACTGGCTCTTCATATCAGACACTTTGCTTCAATATGTCTCTTAAGATCCAATTCCTTCATTCCCATCTGGATTTCTTTCCTGACAATTGTGGTATAGTTAGTGATTAATATGGCCGTTTCCCTATATCACAATTATGGGACAAATATACCAGGAAAAATGCTGCACTACTATGTTGGCTGACTACTGCTGGACATAACCAGAGATACTCCAATATGCTGTACAAGAGACAGGCAAAGAAATCTAATTGTAGTGTATGACTTGATTTTTTACAGGTAGTCACCATAGGCCTACTACTATTGGCTTTTTTTAAATGTAAACAATAATTGCAGATTACATTTTGGCTTTCATATACAAATACGTTGAGCATATAAACATTGAGAAGAAATTTTATTTCAGTAAGGCCCTTTTCACACTAGCCTTCAAGGTCTGGACGTGGGCTATGTACAGACTGAGATTTCAGCTCAATGACCACTTCATTAAGGCAAAATCTCGATTTGCGCATGTGCTGCCATGGCACCATTTTATTGAAGCCTCTGTGCAGTCTGATTTTAGAGACTATCTTCAATAAAATGGAGCCGGTGGTGGTGCATCTGCAGATCAAGATTTTGGATTAATAAAGTGGTCATTGGGCTAGAACCTCGGTCTGCACATGCATCGCATTCAACTCCATTTTATGGAAGGCCTGCAGAATCACACTGCGCATGCACTGCCCACTGGTGGAATTTCAAAAAGGAGGCAGAACACCAAATAGTAAGTGACCTGTGGAATAATCAGAGGAGGCAGACAGAGGGGCAGAGAAAAAGAATATCTACCCCCAAGTCCCATCCTGATGCACAAGCAATACACGGATGATGTTATCATGAAAACTTCAGAAGAAGATTATGCAAAGAGATTGGACTTTTTCACAGAAGGTATGTATTTAATCAGCATCTCAGCGTCATTATGGCCATGGTCATTATGGTAGATTTGTTCCCCATCCTGATATATATGGCCCTCATCCAGGTATATATGTTCTGCATCCTGGGCTAATTCTGGTATGAGGTATGTCCCTCATCCAAGTACACAGGTGCATCTCAATGAATTAGAATATCATCAAAAAGTAAATTTTTTTCAGTAATTCAATACAAAAAGTGAAATACATATATTATATAGAGTCACATAGAGTGATTTATTTCAAGTGTTTATTTCTGTTAATGTTGATGATTATGGTTTAAAGCCAATGAAACCCAAGGGTCATTATCTCAGAAAATTAAAGCAGGGAGAATGAAGGGTTAAAAATCGTACTGCCGTATTCCACGAGACATCAAAGGGTGAATATAATATTGATTTGTTACTCAACACTTTTCAAGGCTCCCTGAAACGGCCTAAAATATGGCAATATGATATTGATTTGTCCTGATGAAGGGGCCAGGGAGCCCTGAAACGTGTCAACTATTAAATCAGTACTATATTCACCCTTTGATGTCTCGTGGAATACGGCAGTGTGGTTTTTAACCCTTCATCCTCCCTACTCTATATGTACCATGCTGGTGACTACAGTAGCCGTGATATGCTTTTATAGTGGCTGTGACTCTCACAACCACACAAGGTGAAGCCTCTGACACCTATTTAGGTCCTATATTATCTCTCAAACCCTTCATCCTCCGTATTTTAATTTTCTGAGAACCTTTGGGGTTTCATTGGCTGTAAGCCATAATCATCAACATTTACAGAAAGAAACATTAGAAATAGATCTCTTTGTAATGACTATATAATATATGCGTTTCACTTTTTGTATTGAATTACTGAAATAAATTAACTTTTTGATGATATTCTAATTCATTGAGATGCACCTGTATGTACCTCCTCCAGGTATCTATGCCTCCCATCACACCATTGCAGATTTTTTTAAATTCTTTATTTAACATACAAAGTAAATAATCTCAGTAAGCAACAGATCGTGGAGACCATGGTCTCCTGTGAGATACAGTTATACATGCGAGTTTATGCAAAGCCCTGAAATATATAAACAAGAACAATAAAAAATAACAAGAAGAAAAGTCAGATATAGCAGGTGTATCCCTATAATATGTAGTGTGAGGCACCGCCGGCATGATCCGCATGGCCGGGGTACATCACATGTAGGATCAGAGGATGATCCTGTGCACACTGGCCGGTTTTCCTGTGATGATAATACTGTGTGAACCAACCTGAACACAATGAGGTGTCATGAGCCTAATGAGCGGCAGTGAGAGTGGGCTGAGATCGAGGAGTCCATGAGGAATAGGATGTAATGAGTGAGTGCTGACAACCCGGAACACAGGGAGTTAACCTGAGCTGTGTGACAGGCTGATTACGAGCAGCTGAGGGGGTGTGTCCATGTGGGAGTGGCTGGCACGATAAGAGCCGGCCACCTGAGTGATTGAGATTCATCCTTCTGGAGGCTGAGATTGAGTCAGATGGAAGCTGAGACCAGCCTGAGTGCAGAGCAGTCCAAGGCTCTGTGTGCATGACATGATGGGAGCATGCTAGCTCCATGCCGGTGCCGAGGTCCGTGGTCGTGTCCGCACCTAGAGGGGGAAGCCGTGGTTGACCCGTGGACGCTAGACCGGGCGTGGGGTGAAACACGCCCGGGAAAGGAGCCTGTGGGGATGCCTGGTGGAACCTGTGACCCAGGTAGCGAGACCCGGATCCGTGCCCGGTAAGAAAGCAGTTCCCGAGCGATCGTGTGAACTGTGCACCTGGTGTGCGTAGATCATGTTAGGCGAGTATAGACCGCCCTTGGGACCGACTCAGTGGAGTCCGTTAAAGGTCCTGATAAACCGGAATGTATGTAGCCCGTGGAGGCAATTGTATGTAGTGTGCCAAGCGGGCATAGACCGCCTTTGGGTCCGAGTCAGAGTACTCCGTTAAGGGACCCGATGAACTATGTGTATGAGGGCGTAAGTAATGGCCCTGAATGAGAGATGATGACCGATGTAAGACCCATGTATAATCATGTGGAGAGACAGTGACCCAGCTGGTATGGATGATGTTGGAGGCGTTCCGTCCTTGGGACGAGAGGGAGGCTTGCCCTGCTGCTTGCAGAGGGTACCCGTCCCTCAACCACGACCTCTAATGGGGTGAGTGTGCCTGTGGTGCCAGAGACAGGGGTAAGAGGGCTCCAGTAGGTAACGGATGTAGAGGTTCCCGTCTCCTATGGTTTGCCAATCCCTGTAATGGGCCATGGAGGGGCCACAGTCCATGGATGTGGGCTGTGAGCAGGTGTGTGATCCATGGACGTTTGAATGATGGATCACATACGGTATGTAAGGTCCCGGTCAGGCAGGATTCCTGACTACGGGTGAATGTATATCATCATGCTGGGGGACTAAAGCCAGGCGGCAGGTACCGCCATTGGGACCCACAGGGCCCGTTGAGGCGTATGTAACGAAGGTCAGAAGCAGGGGTTAGAAGGGCTCCCGTACTGGGTAACGCGTGGTTAGGCCGGAGGCCGCAGCCCCACGGGTTACTAGGGTTTGCCAATCCCTGTTATGAACCCGGAAGGGTCATCATCGTACTGTAACTTATGTATAGTGTAAGTAGGCCGGAGGCCGTAGCCACCATGGGAGCTGTTAGTAGAGCTCCAATGGGGACAGAGAGGGTTACAGGTCCCAGGTTACTATAAAACGTTATGTGCAATATAAGTGTTATGTGATGTTAAATGTAAATGTATGGTGTATTTATGTAAAGTGTTGTTAATCAATGTGATATGTGTCAAATATGCTACCCGGGTTATGTGATTAATATGTGAAAATAAACGGGTAGACATTGGTTAACCTTATAAACACGTGTTCTTGTCGTTTTGCAAGCGGGTTCCCCGGTTGCTACCTCACAGTAGTTACAGATGGCGTAGATTTAGCCTGTGCATAATGACTTATTAAGAACTTAAAGAAGAAAATTATTGCTCTTGGAAAAATGTCATGGCAAAATTTCAGATTTAAATGAACTGAAAAGGTTATGATCGAGAAACAGGGTTCCTATAGGGGAACCCAGCCCTCGAGAGAGATCTCGACCACCGCGACTTCCACTAAAAGCCTAATAACCCTCACTTTTTTCCATATACGGTAAGCTAGTCCAAGGCGCCCAGATCTTAATAAAGCGTCATAGGAATAGGTCTTTCAACTCGAAAGTTCCTCTAATCTATAGATGTTTTTAATTTTAATCAGCCATTCCTCTAAAGTTGTGGGAGTTTGTTGTTTCCATTTTAAAGCAATTAAATGCTTTGCTGCCACCAGCAATAAAGGAACAAGGTCATGTTTTTTGGGTGTAAAGTTAGATGTAGGGAGGGATAAAAGCACTTCTGGAGCTTTTGGATCGGCATCTACCACACCCAAGGTTTTCAAGGTGGCATTAGCATTAGACCAAAAATGTTGAAGTTCCTGGCAGGACTAGAAAATATGAGTTAAGTTCCTCTCGACGTCCCACATCTCCAGCACAATGAGGACTCAGTTAATCCCAAGTGAAAAGTTTCTCCGGGGTATAATACCACCTCGAAAAAATGTTATATGCTGTTTCCTGGAGCAGGATGCATCTAGAGAAGCCATGTGAGTTTAAGCACACCATTTGTTTATCTTGCGGAGAAAGTGAGACGTTGACTTCCAACACCCACGAATGTAAAAATAGAGGGAGGGTATTCGCTATAGAGTTAAAGGGAACGAACCACCCCAAATGACCCCCCCCGGACTATTAATATCGTTCCCTACACCCAGCACATACATGTGCTGCAAGGTTTTTAGCTAAAAAAACTGTTTTTTGAAAGTGAAGATAATGCTTTATAAATATTATAACGAAGCGACGGGTGGGCGTTACTTAGCTGTGGCTAAAGCCGAGTTGCAGCTGCCAGTCATCCTCCTGTCTCCCCTCACAGCATTGAAGTCCAGCCCTTTCTTGTCGTCACAGCCTGGTGCACGGGATCGCATACCCGTGCACACGTCATCAGCTACAGCCGGATAGCGAGCGCGCGCTCTGATTTCCTGCGCTCAGCTGTGGAAGTCAGAGCGCGCGCTCGCTACCCGCCTGTAGCTGATGACGTGTGCACGGGCATGCGATCCCGTGCACCAGGCTGTGACGACAAGAAAGGGCTGGACTTCAATGCTGCGAGGGGAGACAGGAGGATGACTGGCAGCTGCAACTCGGCTTTAGCCACAGCTAAGTAACGCCCACCCGTCGCTTCATTATAATCTTTATAAAGCATTATCTTCACTTTCAAAAAACAGTTTTTTTAGCTAAAAACCTTGCAGCACATGTATGTGCTGGGTGTAGGGAACGATATTAATAGCCCGGGGGGGTCATTTGGGGTGGTTGGTTCCCTTTAAGGAGGTTAGTGTAAATTTTAGAGATGATTTTTGGAATAGGGGAGTCACCTTCGTTGGAATTATCAACTGAAGCCACTTATGAGGCGGTGTCGTCAATTGTTTGACTCGCGTCATATAATGTGATACGTGCAACTGTTGAAGATAAGTCTTTGGGTGTCTTTTAGCTTCTAAGGGCCATAAATTCTCGCATGGAAATGTATCCAGGAGAGGAGACCAGAGGCCATAGGGGTCTGTAAAGTCTGTATTAAAAATATATGGAATTTGTCCATAAAGTAACATGCAGGTAGGTGCTTTGGTATTAACAAATGCCTGATTGATAGAGTTGTGGAAAGGATATCATCAAATTCAGTTCCTACTGGAGTGCAAGCCGTCCACAATAGTTTGTTTGCCTCAGTGCCCAAAAGTTGCAATTCAATATAATTATAATTGCCGTGAGCCACTAAGTGAGTTAGTTTCAACCATCTGGCTGGGTGTATGGCTTGGTAATAGGATGACAAGTCAGGGAGCCCCAGGCCACCCGCTCCCTTCAAAAGTAGCAACGTTGCAAAGGCGAGCTGAGCTTTTTTATATTTCCAAACGAACTTGGATATGATTTGGTTAAAAGAATGAAGAAAGGATTTTGAAAGAGAAATTGGGACCATGTTCATTACAAAAAATATTTTAGGAAGATTATTATTATTATTTATTTATAGAGCACCATTGAATCCATGGTGCTGTACATGAGAAGGAGTTACATACAAACAAGTTAAAAATACAAAGAACAAACTAACAGTGACAGACTGGTACAGGGGGGAGAGAGGACCCTGCCCTTGCGGGCTTACATTCTACAGGGAAACGGGAAGGGGAACAGTAGGTTGGGTCTGCTCGGGTGCTGGTGGAGCGCTGAGTCCAATTGTGGAGCGCCGGGTCCAGTGATGGTGAGGTGGCACTGTGGTCATTGCAGGCTGTAGGCTGTACTGAAGAGATGGGTTTTCGAGTTCCGCCTGAAGGTTCCGAGTGTAGAGGACAGTCGGACGTATTGAGGTGCGGAATTTCAGAGGATGGGGGATGATCGGGTGAAGTCTTGCAGGCGGTTAGATGAGGAACATACAAGGGTGGAGGAAAGGAGGAGGTCTTGGGAGGATCGAAGATTACGAGTTGGGAATATCGGGAGATTAGTTCAGAGATATATGAAGGAGACAGGTTGTGAACGACTTTGTAAGTCAGTGTTAGTAGTTTGAATTGGAGACGCTGGGAAACTGGGAGCCAGTGGAGGAATATGCAGAGGGTAGAAGTGTAGGAGCAGCGAGGAGAGAGGTGGATTAGTCAGGCAGTAGAGTTAAGGACAGGTTGGAGAGGTGCAAGAGTGTTAGCAGGGAGGCCACAGAGGAGGAGGTTGCAGTAGTCGAGGTGGGAGATGATGAGGGCATGCACTAGTAGTTTAGTAGATTAAGGGTTGAGGAAGGGACGTGACTCACCGTGGCCGGCTGACTCCGGTTGATACAGGCGATTCTTCTCCTTCCTTGTCACGGGTGGACCGCGCCTGCCGGTAGTGGGGCCCGGTGTAGTGCAGATCAAAATTGAAGACGTCTTGCGGGAACAGATTAAAAAGGGGTTTAATTTGTTTGATTCGTGACGCCACCTATGAGTAGATTCGGTAAGGGCTACCGACGCTGCGGAACCCCCGGGGGATGGACAGCAGCAAGATGTTACGCTCCCCACAGGCTGAGCGGTGATCCCCGGGGGCTGGAGCTGCTCAAGATGTTGTGCGGCAGCTGCGGTTACCTTTAGTTAACGACGGACAGTTCATAAGGAGACACGGACACAGATAGTCTCTGCAACGGGTCTTTACTGTAACCAGCAGGCAGTACATGGTATACAGTGGTTGAGTAGTAGACCGGGTGGACTCAGCAGTGATAGTGTTCCTCAGAGATCCACAGTGTTCCTCCATTCTACCTACTTAGTTCCTTCTTTTGCCAGTGTCGCCCAGGAATACCAGGTCGGGTACGAGGAGGCTGCTTCAATGCCCTATCCATGATGTACGTTCTGGATGCTTTGGGGAGCCTTGGGTCCCTCAGTGGGTACACCGCTGGTTAGACGACTGGAAACTGGCTGATGGTGGGGTGCTCCTATAAAGCTGCTCCTCCACGGGGCTGGTTCGCGTGACAGAGGTGAACTGCTGCCAGCTTCGGTACCAGTGAACCGGCTGTAAGTTGTGGGCACGGGAGTCTTTTGGGAACCCGTGTAGAAATGCCCAATCCCGGTAGTTAAGGCCTCAGGTGCTGACACCCGACCGGTGACGGCCCAGGGGCCCGCACGGAGTGCGGAGCCCCCGCTCCTCTCCAAGTTCTAGTCTGCTCTTGTCAGGTTCTAGATTCTGTCCTCAACTGTCTAGATTATTGTGTGTTCTACTACACTACCCTAACACTCCACCCACCAGGACCTAGGATTGGTCCCCTGTTCTAGGTGTTGTATGTTGGGTTGGATCTCAGAGTTAACTATTGCACTGCTTTGTCAGAGAATATTGCGGCTGCAATACTCCCTTGTGACGCACTCGTTGCGGGGCGCCACAGACGGATTCTGGAAATATTTTTGAGTTGGAGGCGGCAGGAGGTGGTGAGAGCTTGAATGTGTGGTCTGAAGGATAAGGCAGAGTCAAGGATCACTCCGAGGCAGCGGACTTCAGGTACAGGGCAAAGTCTGATATAATTTATTGTGATAGATAGATCAGGTAAGGAAGGTGCGCGAGAGGGGTGAAAGATGATGAGTTCAGCTTTGTCTGCATTTAGTTTACGGAAGCAAGAGGAGAAGAATGAGGATATGGCTGATAGACACTCTGGGATTCTGAACAGCAGAGAGGTGATGTCTGGGCCAGAGAGGTAGATCTGATTGTCATCAGTATACAGGTGGTACTGGAAGCCATGGGACTTTATGAGTTATCCTAGGCCAAGGGTATAGATGGAAAAAAGAAGGGGTCCCAGGACAGAGCCTTGAGGGACCCCAACAGAGGGGATGGGGTGAGGAGTTAGTGTTGGAGTGGGAGACGCTAAATGTGCAGTTGAAAAGTTAGGAAGAGATCCAGGAGAGGGCAAGGTCAGTGATACCAATGGAAGAGAGGATCTTTAATAGGAGGCAGTGGTCAACTGTGTTAAATGCAGAGGACAGGTCAAGTAGGGTGCAGAAGTGTCCGTTAGCTTTAGCGGTAAGTAGGTCGTTATTAATTTTTGTTAAGGTGGTTTTGGTGGAGTGGTGGGGGCGGAAGCCAGATTGAAGGTTGTCAAAGAGAGAGTATACATGATTTAATTATGTTAACTCTACCCAGCCAAGACAAGAAAGGAAAGTCAAAGGATTTTAGAAGATTTTTAATTTTGTCCAGGAAGACAATAAAGTTATGTTGGAAAAGGTGTGCACTGCCCCAGGGTATGGGAACTCTGATGTCTGGGCCCTCAGCTTCGGTGCGGAATCTTACTGGTGGCCTGCCCAGACCTGTGGCCTTGCGGGGGAGACAGCCTCCAATTAAGGGGTGGAAGTCTTTATCTTGTGACGCCACCTGTAGTGCCTGGTGACTAGACATCAGCGCCGCCACAGTCCTCCGGAGGGTGGTGGTATTGCGGCTAGGGTGGAGCAGCTCCCTACAGATAGAGCTAATCCTCCGGAGCAGTGTTACCTTATGCCGGCACGATGCAAACCTTTGAGAAAAGTCAATGAAGCAGGACAAAGACACAGAGGCACTTCACTCTTCCAGGTACTTTACTTGTAAGAGGAAACTTAACAAGATGGTGATACAGTTCACAGTACTCCAGCAGGACGGCCGGCCAGGTAGTTGCAGCAGAATGCAGAATCTGTGGAAGTCTCTGGTGGTACCTTGTTGGATCTACCCTTGTCCTGTCCCTTCTCTCTCTTCTCGTGGTCTGCTTCTTGGGCAGAAGTACGTCCCAGGGGATAAACAGTGAACAAGTATCGTTTGCTTGGTTGTGCGAACAAAAGCTGCTCGCCACATCGTTGGCGTTGATATCTAGACTGTGACATCTCACCAACGATGTAAAAAAGATGTCCTAACGACCGTGCGCCCATGAGATTGTTGGTGATATCTTAACGATATTGAAGCATGTAAAGGTACCTTTAGTTTTGTGTAGATTTTCTCCATAGACTTGCATCAGGTGCATAAAATCCTCAAGTAAAAAAACACATATGCATTTTAAGTGCGTTTCCACTGCCAAATGCCAGTATCAAAAACAATGCAGCTTTATTTTATTTGACACCAAAGAGACAAAAAACTCTACACAAAAACTACACAAAACTAAAGGTACCTTTACATGCTTCAATATCGTTAAGATATCACCAATGATCGCATGGGCGCGCGGTCGTTAGGACATCTTTTTTACATCGTTGGTGAGATGTCACACGTCTAGATATCAACGCCAACGATGTGGTGAGCAGCTATTGTTCGCACAACCCAGCAAACGATACTTGTTCAATGTTGTGAATAGGAGAAGTTGTTAACGACATCGTTATCATGGTGTCACACACAACGATGCAGCAAGTTGGCTGGTCATGGACCGTCTGATTTGAGAACATGTTCACAAATCTGCGATCAACGATCCAATGATTTATTGTAGTCGTATCTCGGTGTAACACGCAATGATGTCCTAACGATGTCGTTTGAACGACTCCAAACCCGTGACGTTTGAGCGATATTGTTCACGATCTTGTACCGGGCGTTTAGTGTACATGCAGGAGAAATTGACATGTTTCGGATTTGAAATACGCACCGCAAGTCAGTTTACGCCAAGTAAAGTAGAAGCACACTGTACAGGAGATTTCTATACATCCCATCCTCTTTGTTGCAAATGTAAGATGCTGCATTTTTGATGCAGTGAAGATTCACAGCTTCAAAACATAATCAAAAACCCAATGTGGGAAAGACAATATGCACACAGTGCGTTTTTGGGTGCAGATTTGTCACAAATCTGCATGCCTGCCCATGTTGTCAGCAAAGTCATTGAGAATTCTGAAGTCTTGTGCACATGGTCCTTATTTTTCCCTTGCGTTTTTCACTGCGGATTTCCACCCCCAATGCATTGAAAATGCATGGGAAATCCGCAAACCGAAAACACACCAAAAATATGTCAAAAACACATTACATATTTGGTGTGTTTTTTTGTCTGTAGACTAAAACAAAGAGAGAAGGGAGCGCACATAGGGTCTTATCTATGATGATAATTCAATGCCCCCCGATTAGTGTGACTCACCTTTTTGGGTTGTGTGAGTCACAACAAACTGCAAGAGCCTTGTTATCCTGGTTGCTGCAGACACCTGGTAAGGGAGAAATCTGTTTATGTAGAAAAAAGCCCAGGTTTAGATTCCGCGCAGACCACCAAGCAGGAAGGGTATGTTTGATGTCCGTTTATTGAGCCAACGCGTTTCACAGCAGGACCTGCTGTTTCCTCAGGGCTGAGGAAGCAGCAGGTCCTGCTGTGAAACGCGTTGGCTCAATAAACGGACATCAAACATACCCTTCCTGCTTGGTGGTCTGCGCGGAATCTAAACCTGGGCTTTTTTCTACATAAACAGTTTTTGTCTGTAGAGGCAGATTTGGTGCAGACATTTCTAGAACGTGCACACATATCCATACTCAGGATAGCAGTACTCCAGCCACATAGGGCCCTTTTAGGCTGTCTTCACACTGGCGTTCCCCTCCGCAGCGTTCTGCGGAGGGGAATCGCCATGTGTGCACAGCCAGCGCAAGCCCCTATGTTTAGAATGGGGACGCACGGTGCTGCGCTTGACAGCGCAGGACCGTGTGCAACCATTCACTCCCATATGTGATCTGTGCGCAGGCGGATGCCTGCGCACAAATCACACACTCCCGCCAGCACCAGGGACGCAACATGTCGCGTCCCTGGTGCGGACGAGACTGTGATCTGTGCGCATATCACATATGGGAGTGAATGGGTGCGCACGGTCCTGCGCTGTCAAGCGCAGCACCGTGCACTCCCTTTATAAAGATAGGAGCTCGCGGCCGCTGCGGTCACATTGCGGACCCCTCCGCAGAACGCTGCGGAGGGGTCCGCAAATGTGAACCCAGCCTTACAAATCATTTTTTCTTGGCACATGTGCTATCCATTATTTTTGTGGCTAGATCATAGACCAATTACAATAAATGTGCTTTTGCACATTCTTTTTTTTTTTGCCAACTGTTGTCCACAAAAGAAACAAAAACAGAGAAGTCCTCCTTTGATCCATGTTGTGAATCAAATGCAAGTCAATGGTACAGGAAAAAAAACAGATAACATACAGATGTGTAATTTACTATTTAATTGGTAGGAGAAGCTAAGAATTTTTTTCTCCATTCGAGAAAAATAGATGCAACAAGGAGTGTTAAAATTGACACAGACCAAAAATAGATCTAATAAACTGCAAAAAAAAAAAGGTTTCTCATGTACGAGAAAAGAACATGTATTATCTTTTCTTCTCGTATATTCATATTTTATTTTATTTTTTGCTTAAAATATTAAATCGCATTTTCAAATATTGATGGCTGTCACAAACGGAAAGAAATTGTCTAGTGGCCAACAATTGTATGTTATTCATTAGAAGGGTGGTCTTACATTGGTGTATTAAAAATCAATCCTATTAATAAATTGTTTAGGTATTGTATTTTCTCATACTTTAATTAAAATCCTCTATCCTTCCATTCCTACTTCTATTTTACTTCTCTAACTGATTTTCTTTTTTTTCCTACTTCTTTTTTTATGACATATTGTTCAGTACCCTTGTTGATACTGGAGTACTCAGAGGCCAAAGTGTCATCAGGGACCTTAATTTCAGGGGCTGGGATTGTCCCTGCGTGATATGCACAGTATGATGTGCACAATGACAGCTCACTCTCTTGATGGCTTAGATCAGTACTAACAAGCAGCCGCAGAGTGCACCGTCATAGTGCCTGTGAAGAGAATGACCAGGCGTACAGAGACCATTCCGCCCCCGCAAGTGATGTCAATAGAGGCAGTACACAAAGAAAGTGTTTGCCCCAATATGGTAAACCTAGAAAAGTAATAAACCCCTTCATGATCAAAGGTGTATAGGTACATCCTTGGTCGTGCCCCTCCCTTTGGTGCGAGCTCACGCGCTCACATACACCACACCGTGTACTGAAAAATGGAAAAAAAAAATCGAAATTGCAAAAAAGTCTACAAAGGGTTTTTGAGTTTTTATTTACCATGATAACTATATGATAAAAACTGACCATGCAAAGTTATTACTCAGGTCAGTACTAGTACTAGTACCAAACATCATTTTTTTTTTTTTTATTTAAATGGTGAAAAATAATTAGTTCTTCTATTTTCCAAAATCCAACATTTTAATTTTTTGGGATCTGGGGCTCAGTGAGAACTTATTTTTTGTGCCCTGAACTGATGTTTATAATGAATACATTTCAGAGCAGATACAAAGTTTTCTGATCATTTTATGCAATGTTGCAGTGGCCGAAAAAAATTAATTTTGTTGATTTGATTTTTTTCTCGTTATGTTGTTTGCCGATCAGATCAAATTACTAGATATTTTGATAGATCAGACTATTATGAGCACAGCGATACCAAATATGTGTATTTTTATGTATTTTTAAATTGTTTTAATGCTTTTATCAGTGTAACTCCTGCTATAAACCCTGGGGGCCCCCAAAGAAGTGGAGGCCCTGGATAATTGTTGAATCTGCTCCCCCTTAACCACAGCTCTGTCTACAGTCATGGCCAAAAGTTTTGAGAATGACACCAAAATTATATTTTCACATGATCTTCTGCCCTCTGGTTTTTATTTGTTTGTCTGATGTTTATATCACATACAGAAATATAATTGCAATCATATTATGAGTACCAAAAGGTTATATTGACAGTTAGAATGAGTTAATACAGCAAGTCAATATTTGCAGTGTTGACCTTTCTTCTTCAGGACCTCTGCAATTCTCCCTGGCATGCTCTCAATCAACTTCTGGACCAAATCCTGACTGATAGCAGTCCATTCTTGCATAATCAATGCTTGCATTTTGCCAGAATTTGTTGGTTTTTGTTTGCCCACTTGATGATTGACCACAAGTTCTCAATGGGATTAAGATCTGGAGAGTTTCCAGGCCATGGACCCAAAATCTCTGTTTTGTTCCCTGAGCCATTTAGTTATCACCTTTGTTTTATGGCAAGGTGCTCCATCATGCTGGAAAAGGCATTGTTGGGCGCCAAACTGCTCTTGGACGGTTGGGAGAAGTTGCTCTTGGAGGACACTCTGGTACCAGTCTTTATTCATGGCTGTGTTTTTAGGCAAGACTGTGAGTGAGCCGATTTCCTTGGCTGAGAAGCAACCCCACACATTAATGGTTTCAGGATGCTTTACAGTTGGCATGAGACAAGACTGGTGGTAGCGCTCACCTCTTCTTCTCCGGATAAGCTGTTTTCCAGATGTACCAAACAATCGAAAAGGGGATTCATCAGAGAAAATGACTTTACCCCAGTCCTCAGCAGTCCAATCCCTGTACCTTTTGCAGAATATCAGTCAGTCCCTTATGTTTTTTCTGGAGAGAAGTGGCTTCTTTGCTGCCCTCCTTGAAACCAGGCCTTGCTCAAAGAGTCTCCGCCTCACAGTGCGTGCAGAAGCACTCACACCAGCCTGCTGCCATTCCTGAGCAAGCTCAGCACTGCTGGTAGTCTGATCCCGCAGCTGAAACAGTTTTAAGATACGGTCCTGGCGCTTGCTGGTCTTTCTTGGGCGCCCTGGAGCTTTTTTGACAACAATGGAAGCTCTCTCTTTGAAGTTCTTGATGATGCGATAGATTGTTGACTGAGGTGCAATCTTTCTAGCTGCGATACTCTTCCCTGTTAGGCCATTTTTGTGCAGTGCAATGATGGCTGCACGTGTTTCTTTAGAGATAACCATGGTTAACTGAAGAGAAACAATGATACCAAGCACCAGTCTCCTTTTAAAGTGTCCAGTGGTGTCATTCTTACTTAATCATGACTGATTGATCGCCAGCCCTGTCCTCATCAACACCCACACCTGTGTTAATGGAACAATCACTAAAACGATGTTAGCTGCTCCTTTTAAGGCAGGACTGCAATGATGTTGAAATGTGTTTTGGGGGTTAAAGTTCATTTTCTAGGCAAATATTGACTTAGCAAGTAATTGCTGTTAAGCTGATCACTCTTTATGACATTCTGGAGTATATGCAAATTGGCATTAGAAAAACTGAAGCAGTAGACTTTGTTAAAATTAATATTTGTATCATTCTCAAAACCTTTGGCCATAACTGTATACTTACATCAATATTTCTTAATCGGCTTACCACATTTTAGTCATAATTATTGTTGTATAGCCATCTCTTCATCTGTGCACAGGTTTTGTTAGTTATCTATTCGTAGCCTATAATACTGCATGTTGTATTTTGTTGCCAAAGCCGCTTACTTTTCCATTATATTGTTCAGGGATATTTTGTCTCTGAATTCCAGGGTAGTTTATCCCCTGTGTCTGATCCACACTGAAATTATCTTTTTGCAGACCTCTCTATTACCTACTATTGTATGTTACCATATATTTTTAAACGATATTTTTCTAATTAATTATTAATGGTGTTCTATTATTTATGACGCTCTTGGAATGCTCATCCAATGGAATGACATATTCTTTTTTTATTCTTATGTATATGTATTGGTTCTGGTATACCACTATTGCTTCTTGGGGTATGTGCACACATTGAGTATTTGGTTGCACACATGCATTTTTCACGCATTGTGTGGTGGAAAAATGCAGCAAGAATTGACAGGCTGTAGATTTATTTCTGCACCAAATCTACAGGGGTAAAAAAGCAACATGTGAATAAAACTTCAGGATTCTCATCCACTTTGCTGGTATAAGGATTTGAATTCAGATTGGTGACAAAATAGCAATAAAAAAAAACGCATAAAAAAGTGATCACAACACACTGTGTGCACAGCACAGGGCCTTATATGTGGAACTTTTTGGTTACTATATTATTTAATTTAACTCTCTTTCTGCATCACAGAACAAGGGTTAAAATGGATGTAATCTAGACAAATACACTGATTTGACAGATGGTTATTTGTTTGCTTAGATTTATATTTTGCTATAGGATAAATAACTACTGTGTCACTAATTTATATTTTATTTGTCTTTCAGATTCCAAGTTCCACCACCTCAACCCCCTGGTATACTATACCACTGCCCTTCCCTCATAATCTCCTAATCCAACATCACTGAAGGAGAGCTTACTGATCTCTCCTCCAAATCACCCCTCACCATTTGTGCACTTGACCTTATTCCATCCTACCTCCTTCCTAACCTCACCACCAAGCTTATCTCAGCCCTAACACACCTCTTCATCCTGTGACTAACGTCTGGTAACTTCCTTTCTGCTTTCAAACATGCCATGATCATCCCTATCCTCAAATTGCCAACCTTGACGCGACTTCTGTGGCTTTGCCCAGCTATCGCCCCATATCACTGCTCCTGTTCACTTCCAAACTCCTTCAGCAGCAAGTTCATGCTGAACTTTTCTCCCACCTTTCATCTAACTTTCTTTTCGACAATTTATAATATTGCTTCTGGCCCACCATTCCACCAAAACTGCTCTGACCAAAAATACTAACTACTTAAAGCCAAAGCTAACAGACACTTCTCTATACTCCTCTTTCTATACCTGTTCTCTGCCTTCAACACAGTTGGCCACTCCCTCATACTACAAATCCTCTCTTCCTTTGGCATCAAAGACCTTGTCCTATCATGGATCTCTTCATACCCGTCCGCACATTTAGCATCTTCCACACTACCTCCTCATCCTGCCCTCTCTCTGTTGGAGTCTCGCAAGGCTTCATCCTAGGACCCCTACTTCTCTCCATCTATATCCTTGGCCTGGGACAACTTATAAAGTCCCACAGCTTCCAGTACCAGACATACACTGATAACACTTAGATCTACCTCTTAGGCCCAGCAGTCACTTCCCTGATTCTTGCAGTGTCCATCAGCCATATCCTCCTTCTTCTACCCTCGCTTCCTAACGTTCAACATGGAATAATCTGAATTCATTATGTTACCTCTATCTCGCATATCTTCCTCCCTGATCTATCTATTATAGTAAATGGTATCACGCTCTTGCCTGCACAGGAAATCTGCTGCCTCAGAGTTATCTTTGACTCTTCCCTGTCCTTCAAACTACACTTCCAATCTCTCACCACCTCTGGTCTCCTCCAGCTCAAAAATATTTAAAGAATCCATCTTTTCTCCAAACCTCAGTCTCCTAAAATGCTTGAACATGCCCTCATCATCTCACACCACGACTACTGCAACATCTTTCTCTGTGGCCTACCTACTAACACTTTTGCACCTCTCCAGTCTGTCCTTAACTCTGCTGCCTGCCTAATCCACCTCTCTCTTCGCTACGCCTCCACTTCTCCCCTCTGCAAATCCCTCCATTTGCTCTCAAATCCCTAAAAAACCCAGTTCAAACTACTAACACTGACCTACAAAACCATCCGTAACCTGTTTCCACCCAATAGCTTCAAAATAGTGTCTCAAGATCTTACCTAACGTAATCTTCCCTAATCTCCGGTACTCCCGAGACCTCCTTCTCTCCTCCATACTTATTTGTTCCTCACTAAATCACCTCCAAGATTTCTTCCGAATATCCGCCATCCTCTGGAATTCTACGCCCCAACACATCCGATTATCCAACATGTTTGTACAGCCTGCAACAGCTACACTGCCATCTCACAACCACTGGAGCTGCTGCAACCCCCCAACCTACTATCACCTTCCCCATCATCCTGTACTGTAGAATGTAAGCTCACAAGGGCAGGGGCATCTTCCCTCTGTACCAGTCTGTCATTGTTAATTTGTTTAGTGTAAACCATATCTGTATTTTGTATGTAACCTCTACACAGCACCATGGAATTAATTGCCCTATATAAATAATAATAAGGCCCTGTACCCACAGTGCGTGCGTGGTTTGATGCTCTTTTTTATGCATATTTTGAGAATCTGCATCAAAATCTGCATGTCTATCCTGAAGCCAGCAAAGTCTGAGAGTTCAGAAATGCTGAGCACACGTTGCTTTTTTTCCTTGCAGAGTTGGTTCAGATTTTGGTGCAAAAAAAAGACTCCTGTACCAAATCGGCAAGGAAAAAAAAGCAACGTGGGTCCAGCACTTCTGAACTTTCATAGACTTTTCTAGTTTCAAGATAGACATGCAGATTTTGATGCAGGTTCTTAAAATATGTATAAAAAAAGCATCAAACAACACACTGTGGGCAAAGGGCCTAACTAATAAAAAAAAATCTATAGATTATAGAACACAATATTTTATAGATCCTTCAGATGCTGCTCATTATGCTCCAACTGCTACACACAAAAGACAATAATCCACGAACATGGCAGTACCTCCCCATCAGCTTTCTAACAGCTGCTACAGTTTGTTTTAGGGTACTGTTACACCACACAATATTATTTCGATATCGCATACAATTTCACGGGAGCGCGCACATTTTTGGCACTTGTCCAAGATCATATAGTAGATGTCACACAGGGAGATATCGGCAGGCTACGCAACTAGGCTGTTGTCCTCAACTTTTGTGCGCTGGGTATGAGCAACCCAGGGACCGAGCATTAACATTGTAGTGAATAGGGGAAGTTGCAAACAAGATCGTAGTTTTCATATCGTACCTACAATTTTTTCGAGTCGCATTGCCCATTTACACGACACAATGCACGAACGATATCAACTGCAATCACCGTACCACGTGACTTTTTGTCGATGTTCCATTGCGATGTCGCGACGTGTAACGGTACCCTAATGGCCACTTTACACACACCAACTTATCTGTCCAACTTCTGAACAACTTGCTGGTTGCAGTGAAATCATGGACACATTGCTCCATTTTGTGACTGTGTACAATGGAACAATGTGTCCATGATTTCACTGCAACCAGTAAGTTGGTCAGAAGTTGGACAGATAAGTTGGTGTGTGTAAAGTGGCCCTAAGAGTCTTTCTGCAATAGAAGATGATTGCAAATCTGATTCCCAATACTGATCCTTTTATTCCACATAAAAGAAATATAGAGTCTCATCCTCCCTCTGCTTGAACACACCAAAAATATTGTATGGGACTGCAAGGCTGTATAATCATGTCATGTTGTGCATTGTATAGATGTAATTATGGAAGTTGGCATTGTTTTGTCAAATTTTAAGTGATTTTTATTTGAATTTAATAAAGATGTAGAGGCAGGTGTTATGCTTTTGTGTGTTGCACTTTTTTAATGATGGTAATTGCAGGTTTTTCACGCTATACTCCTTAATTTCCAAATTAGTGGGTTACTGTGCTTAAGAAGTAATGTACACCAAGATGGAACTTAGTGGCTTATATAATATTAATAATATTTAAATAATATTTACTCACTTATATAACACTATTAATTCCATAGTGTTTTACATACATCAGCAATTCTGTCCCCATTGGGGCTCACAATCTAAACATCCTATCCGTATGTCTTTGAAGTGTGGGAGGAAACATGAAGTACTTGTACAGTACAAAATCTTTTCACAGGTAACAACATTTTGTGTAAACATTTACTTTATAACTATTGATGGCCTACAGTAGCATGTAAAGGTTTGGGTACCCCTGGTCAAAATTACTATTATTGTGAACAGATAAGCAGGTTGAAGATGAAATGATCCCTAATGGTCCATTTACACGCGGCCACAGGAAGGTAGAAACCAGCAGGCATCGGTCACAATTGTGCCTGTTGCCTTGAAAAGACCACGATGTGGCTGCGTGTAATTCAGGACTTTCCTTCCTTCAGGGAAGACACAGGAAGGAAAGTCCTGAATTACACGCAGCCACATCGTGGTCTTTTCAAGGCAACAGGCACAATTTGTGTCCGATGCCTGCCGGTTTCTACCTTCCTGTGGCCGCGTGTAAATGGACCATAAAAGGCAAAAAACTTAATGATAACTCAATTCCTTTGTATTTTTAGCAAAGAAAATTATATTTTCATCTTTTACATTTGAAAATGAAAAAAAAAAGTAAAATGAGCTGATGCATATGGGCACCCTGCAAGGTTACTCACCAAAATTTAGCCACTTCAAATATTCATTACACCTGGCAGGAGGCTGCTGGCTCCTCTGAGAGGCAACACATGTGTCTGAACACCGATCGGCCAGGCTAACAGGGAGGAGACTGGTGGTATACATAGACACAAGGTTACCAACAGGGCGTCAGCCACACAGGTCTATGTAAGACACAGTGTCAGAGCTCAGCCTATTGGTCACGCCCAACTATTAGACAAGGCGGGCTGCTCCGCACCAAATATATGCATCACAAGTGACAGAAGCCCCCCAGAGGGCCCAGCCTCAACTGCAAACAGATAAAAAGATAAAAGAAAACACTATAGATAAAAATGTGAGGTGTTAGTAGATATTTTGGGCCAAAATAACGTAAGCTCGTAACCCACCGTCAAGGGCCCTCACACTTACGAGTCCTAACCATATGCCTGACCATATATTTGTTTAGTGGGTAAACCACCAAACATTTAGAAAAATCACCAAAGTAGGACATAAAACTTTAAAAAAAATCAACAAAATTTTGCCACTTCAAATATCCATTGCACCTAGCAGGAGGCTGCTGGCCTGCAAGGTTAGTAACTAATAGCACCCACTTTAGCAAGTAGCACCGCTTGTAAACACTTTTTGGAGCCAGCCAAAAGTTTTTCAATTCTTGTTTGAGGGATATTCATCTATTATTCTTTGAAAAAGTTTTCCAGTTCTGTGAGATTCATGGATTGTCTTGAATGCAGGGGTGTAATGATTGTGATTGCAGCAGTCAATCTCAGCACCTGCTTCAGCTGAATGTGCTAATCTAGTTTTCAGTGGCATACCACCAATGGCCCGTGAGTCTGGGGGGGCCTGATACCAGCTACAGGCCCCCCTAGAATGAGTGGGCACACAAGATCACAGAGCCGTTAATGCAGCCAGGGCAATCACATATTCTGGCTCATTTAGTGCCGTGAATATTCACTGGACCTAGGGAGCAGGCAGACGAGATCACACAGCAGCTGCATCTCGGGCAGGCAGAGCAGCGAGTATCATGGCAGCTGACGTTGTGTGGGAGTGCTCACACTCTGATCAGCTGCCGACATGAGATGAGAATCGAGTGCTGTGGGGACATTTTTTAAATGTGCAGTGTGATGGGGGCCATGTACAAGGATGGGGGCAATACATACCAGGGTGGGGTCCATGTACCAGGATGGGGGTGTTAATGTATCAGGATGAGGGTCCATGTACCAGGATGGGGGGACATGTACCAGGGTGGGAGCCAGGTACCAGGATGAGGGCTATGTACTATACCAGAACGAGGAACATGTACCAGAATGAGAGCCATATACACCAGGGTGGGGAACATGTATCAGGATAGGGAGATATGTACCAGGATTGGGGCCATACAGTACATACCAAAAGTTTGGACACACCTTCTCATTCAAATAATTTTCTTTATTTTCAACTGATGGTCCCAACCCCATTTATAAGGCAAAAAATCCCACTTATTAAACCTCACAGGGCACACCTGTGAAGTGAAAACCATTTCCGGTAGACTACCTATTGAAGCTCATCAAGAGAATGCCAAGAGTGTGCAAAGCAGTAATCAAAGCAAAAGGTGGCTACTTTGAAGAACCTAGAATATAAGACATATTTTCAGTTGTTTCACACTTTTTTGTTAAATATATAATTTCACATGTGTTAATTCATAGTTTTGATGCCTTCAGTGTGAATCTACAATTTTCATAGTCATGAAAATAAAGAAAACTCTTTGAGGTGAGTCCAAACTTTTCGTCTGTACTGTGCATACTAGGGTGGGGGCAATGTACCAGGTTGGGGGGAATATATCAGGATGGGGACCATGTACCAGGATGAAAGCAATACATACCAGAATGGGGGAACATATACCAGGATGGAGAACCATATACACCAGGGTGGGGGCCATGTACCAGGTTGGGGGATCATATATACAATACCAAGATGGAGGCGAGATACATCTGACCAACATGTGCATGGGGGCTGCAACATGCACACAGGGCGGGTGGGAGCCATGGGCCAAATTTTGATCTGCGTCCAGGATGCAGTGTCTCCGTATCATCTGCACAGACCCTAAAAGTGAGAAATTTAGTGTAAAAAAAAGAAAATGTTTGATATGACTATTGTTATCAAATTCTGTGAAGTACCTGTGGGTTCAAAATGCTCACTATACCCCTACATAAAATCCTTGTGGGGTCAAGTTTTCAAAATGGGGTAATTTGTGACAGGTTTCTGTTATATAGGCTCCCTAAGGGCCCTGCAAATGCAATATGGACCCGCAATATATTTCAGATTTTCCAAAATTCAAATATTCCTCCTTCCTCTCTGAGACCTCCCATTTGTCCAAAAAGAGGCTTCTGACCACATGTGGGGTATCGCTGCTCATAATAAAGTGGGTAACATAGTATGGGGTCCACTTTTTGGTGTTACCTCTTGTAAAAGTGAGAAATATGGAGCTAAAGAAACATGTTTGTGAAAAATAATTTTTTTCAATATGATGGCTTGTTTTCAAATTTTGTGAAGAATAGGTGGGTTCAAAATGTTCCCTATACCCCTGGATAAAATCTTTGAGGGGTCTAGTTTCCAAAATAGAGTCACTTGTGGTGGGATTCTGCTGTTTATGTACTTTAGGGGCCATTGAAATGCAACATGCTGCGTGCAATCCATTTCAGCCAAATTTGCTTTCCAAAATTCAAATGTTCTGTGTGTTCTGAGTCCTCCTGTTTGTCCAAATAGAACTTTTTCACTGCATGTGGGTATTGCCATGCTTATAAGAAAGTGGGTAATAAACTGTGAGGTCCACTTTTTGTTTTACCTCTAGTAAAGGTGAGAAATTTAGTGCTAAAGCAACACTTTTGTGGAAAAAAAAGAAAAATTTCAATATGATGACCTATTGTTATAAAATTCTGTGATGTATTTGTAGGTTTAAAATACTCACTATACCCCTAGATAAAATCCTTGAGGGGTATAATTTCCAAAATGGGGTGTCTTGTGGGGGGTTTCTGCTTTTTAGGTACTTTAGGGGCCCTACAAATGCGACATGGTTTCACAAATGATGCTAAAGCAGAACTATTGTGAAAAAAAGAACATTTTCAATAGGACAACCTATTGTTATCAAATTTTGTTAAGTTCCTGTGGGTTAAAAATGTTCACTATACCCTTAGATAAAATTCTTGAGGGTGTGGTTTCCAAAATGGGGTCACTTGTGGAAGGTTTGTGCTGTTTAGGTATTTTATTGGCCCTTGAAATGCAGCATGGTGCCCACAATCTATTTTAGCTAAATTTGTGTGCCAAATGTCAAAACACAGTCCCCCACTTCTGAGCCCTCCCATTTGTTTAGAGGTTTATGACCACATGTGGGAGGTATCAGTGTGTTCAACAGAAACTGGACAACAAATTTAAGGGTCCAATTTGTTATACTATACCTTGTAAAAGTGAATAAATTAAGGCTAAAACAACATTTTTAGGTAAAATATACATTTATTTTTCATTCCACTTTGCATTAATTCCTGTAAGGCACCTGAAGGGTTAATACCTTTTTGAATGTGGTTTTGAGCAGTCTGAGGGGTGCAGTTTTTAAAATGGAGTCATTTTTGAGAATTTTCTGTCACACAAGCCCCTAGCCCCTCAAGTCACTTCAAATGTGATGTGGTCCCTCAGGGCCTGACTGGACTGACTCTAGGGAGGGGCCCAGTGGATGACGGCAAACAAGGGACCCAGTGATGCTGACAACACAGCCCTGCCTCTTTTATTCCTCTAAGGATTAAGCCAAGGGCAGGGGCCGTTCAATTCTTCTCCATTCAATGTTGATCCAGCCCCGTGTGGCACTGGCAGTGGATACTGATTGGCTGCCTGCACACAGGCCCCCTTCCCCTGCCAATTAATATGTACAGCCACAGGGCCCGCCCACCATCCATAACCCTCTTAGTCTCTGCAGTGTCAGGAAGCAGGGGGAGAGAGGACGTGCAGCGCCATTAGTGACTCAGACTGCAAAGAGGCGGGCAGCCATCATCTGACCCCCAGTCCTGTGTGCTTCTGGATATCTAATATCCCCCTCCCCTGTGTGCCCCCCAGTGCTGCATACCGCCCTTCCTGTGATCTCTGTGCCCCCTAATGCTGTGTGCCCCCAACTGCTGCCCCCCTCTGGTGATCTCTGTGCCGCCTGGTGTTGTCTGACCCCCTCTGGTGATCTATGCCTCCTGGTGCTGTATGCCCCCTATAGTGATCTCTGTGCCCCCTGGTTCTGTGTGCACCCTAGTACTGCATGCTCCCTCCAGTGAGCTCTGTGCCCCCCAATCCTGTGTGCCTCCTGGTGATCTCCCTGCCCCTCAGTCCTTTGTGCTCCCAATGACCTCTCTGCCCCTCAGTACTATGTGCCCCCTGTTGATCTTTCTGCCCCCCAGTGCTGTATATCCCTCCTCCATTTCTGTATATCAACCACTTATGTGATGTCTATGCCCCTACTCCACAGCATCTCCTTTAGGTGCATATACTGTAGTCCCATGTCTTCTGTGATGTATATTCAGCTCTTCACAGCTTATCCTATGTGATGTATATGATTTACAAAACAAATTATTACACATTTGACTGTGCTCCCGCCAAGGCAAGCCTGAAAAGGCAGTTGTGAGCAACAAGATCAATATCACCCAACATCACAACCGCCCAAAGAAAAGCTGCTCCAGCCGTCACAGTAGGGGTCAGTTAATTAATTGTTTGACCAAATATAGCTAGGTAATTATCAAGGTCATAATTTTGTGCAGCCCCTAATGATGGTAGGAATTTCCAATTGGCTCTCGGCAGGCAAAAGGACCCCAACCCTTTTCTCAGTATAGCATCAGTATAGTTCTGCTTTATGTGACATTTCTTGTTCACAATCCTCCTCAGCTCTCATAAAGAGCAGTGTATAGAAAGTCTTAATTTATTTCCCTATGGAGATTCATAGAATGGTAGCATTAGAAGGGACCCCCAGAGTCATCTGCTCCTACCCCCTGCTCAAAGCAAGTCATCCCAGACGTAGATACTGTTCTATATCATAGCGTGGCTAATGGCAGATATACAGTAAATACAATGGGGGAAACCCAGCAGTCTCAGATCCTGGGCTGGGATAATGCCATAGTTTCATTATCAGATGACCTGTATGGGGGCGGTACATACAGTAATGTTAATGTGTTATTGGTGAGGACGTGGTGCAGAAGTGGAGTTTTTCCAATAGTAGGCAGTGGAACTGTGAAATGTTTGAGGGATGGAGATGGAGCTAGGGTGGAGTCTCAGGGAGGCCCCAAAATTTTGCCAGTGAGTGGCCCTGAAATTTCTAGTGGTAGCCCTGGTGGTCCCTAAAAATGGTTTTGCAAATATTGACGTAAAAATGAGAAATTGCTTATAAACTTTGAACCCTTATAAGGGTGCCTTCACATTAGCGTTTGCCGCCGCAGCATTCGTTGCAGATAATAATTAAACAATCCGCATGCGGATTTCGCACCTATATTTAACATGGAGTCCGCTATCGTCCGCAAGTTGCTGCGTTTGGTGCGTATTGCTGCGTATGGCTGCGTATGGCCGCGTATGCGTACGAGTTTCTTGAAAATCCTCCGCCTCTTGACGCAACATGTTGCATTTTTTGGAGTATGAAAAATCCGCAACCATCCGCATGCGGACACCTGCGGATATTATTAGCATTGCTGTCTATGGATACGCAAGGCTAAGCAACTCATTGAGTATGACTTGTTTTGGGACGCATGCGGACAGCATAGTGCGCATGCCCAGAAAAGGTTTAAAGGTAGACGCCCACTCTCCACCCATGCCTCTGCCCATAGGGAGTTCCAATGAAGCAGGAAGGCGCATATGCAAGTAAACGCTGCGTTTCTTTAATAGGATTTTGCATGCACTTGCATATAAAAAAAAACGTGCGTTTGACTGCGTATGCATGCATATTGCCTTGCGGATACGCATGCGCATCATACGCTGCGGCGGCAAACGCTAATGTGAAGGCACCCTTACTTCCTAACAAGAAAAAAAAAATAATTCCAAAATTGTGATGATGTAAAGTAGACATGTGGGAAATGTTATTTATTAACAATGTTGTGAGACATAACTCTGGTTTAACGGTATAAAATTAAAAAGTTGAAAATTTTAAAACTTTTCACCGAAATCCAGTTTTTTTCACAAATAAACGCTAAGAATATCGTCCTAAATTAACCACTAATATTAAGTCCAATATGTCACGAAAAAGCAAAAAATCTTGGAATCACTAGGATCCATTGTAGCGTTCCAGAGTTACAACCTCATAAAGTGACACTGGTCAGAATTGTAAAATTTGATCTGGTCATTAAGGTAAAAATTGGCTCAGTCACTAAGGGGTTAAAGAGAATCTGTTGCTAGTTTTTTACTGTGTGAACCAACGCTACCACCTTTCTGAGCGCCTGTACTGCGTTACACAAATGTGTTCATCATCCCCAACTCCCACTCTTTATTTTCTCCAGCGGTTTATGTAAATACTTTTGATCTGGTCTGATGGGCTTAATTTCCTTGGCGTCTCTGCTGCCTGCAAAACCCATCCTCCATCTTTGATGTAGACGACGCATCCTGTGTCATTCACATAGCCGAAAGAAAGTTTGCGTCTGTCATAATCATCATCGGCTCACTGCTTCCTAAGTGCAGCAGCAATTTTCTGCTTTAGCGTTAGAATAATTTCTAATGATTTAGGAAATCATTAGCAATTAATTTCTAATGATGGAAGTGGCAAGCTGCTGCTGCATTTAGGAACTGGTTTTTAGCACATGCATATGGAAATATGTTTGTTACTTACTGTACAATGAATGTTAATTGTGGATCCTGGCTGAAGGTCTTTTTGCATTAAAGCTTTTATCCTGGCAAAAAAATAAATAAGCCAAGCCATCAAAGGATGAATCATGGACCTCCACAAGTCTGGTACATCTTTGAGAACAATTTCAAAAGATCTGAAGGTATCGTGTTTATCTATTAATTTGTAATACTACCAATGAGTTCTCAATCACTAAGGGTAGGGTCACATTTGCGTATGGCATCTGATGTGATATGCAGTGATGGGCGAACCCGAAATGTAAATTTCGGGGTCCGTACTGAACATCTAGTGTTTGGGCACAGATCTCGAGCACAGACTTTCCTGGGAAGTGGTGTGGTATATGGGGTACATTCTCTATCAATAGAAACCTCAATGCCACTGAATATCTGAATCATGTAGCAATTTCAGATATCTAGTGGCATTGAGGTTTCTATCAATGAAGAATGGCCCCACTATCTTTGTGCCCCGTATACCACACCATACCATCAATATTTGTGTTCCAACAGGGTTGGAGGGATCTATCCACTGTGGGTTAGTGTCAGACCAATAGCGGTGCGGTGGTTTTGTTTGTTAACTTCACCATTCACAAAAAAGTTTGCCTCATCACTCATCTGAAGGCAATTGTCTATGCTGTGAAGATACGAGATGTGCAGCATCTGAAACAACGGATACTGGAAGCCTTGGTAGCATTTCTTCTGCGGTGTTGCTATCAGTGTGTCAAGAGTGGGAGAAGAGGGGTGCATTGACAATCCAACACAATGGGCCGCACTTTGAACATTTTTATAAGTGGTTATAAACTTTAAATAACTCATGAAAGAATAAAGTTATGTTAAAACCAAGCACACCATTGTTTTTATGAAATTCTCAATAGGTTTGATGTGTCACATGACCCTCTATCCATTGAAAAAAATAAAAGTTGAATCCAAAATGGCCGACTTCATAATGGCCACAATGGTCACCACCCATCTGGAAAAGTTTTCCCCCTCCCATATACTAATGTGCCACAAACAGGAAGTTGATATCACCAACCATTCCCATTTTATTTGGGTGCATCCATATAAATGGCCCACCCTGTATATGGCACTGCACTCAGATGACATCCGAGTGCAGTGCAATGTTTCACTCACACCCATAGGCTTGTATGGGTATGAGTGAGCAGAGACTTGCTGCCAAGCGAAGCACACTGCATTTTTTCCTCAGTGTGATTAGGGCTGAGGAAAATATCACATATCTGAGCTGCAGCATTATGTAATATGGGGCAGAGGGCAACGTGAGATTTTCTCACATTTACACTCTTGTGAGTCATACACCAGTATGATGCATACTCAGTAGTCGCAGCATCTCCTGTATTTGTAATGTATATACAGCAGTCCCAGCATCTCCTGTGTAATGTATATACAGTAGTCCCAGCGTCTTCTGTACGTTGTATATACTGCAGTCCGAGTATCTCCAGTGATGTGTATGTAACAGTTTGTTTCTCCTATGTGATATACATACAGCCTCAGCATTTGTTATGTGATGTATATACATCAGTCCAGCCTCTAGAGACATGCCATGCATGTACATAGCACTAAAAGCCAGATTCAAGCCATCTGCACAAGGTTCTGTGCCATATTTAGTATATGTGCATGATGCTATATTTTTTGAAGTTATATTTACAAGAGATGAGATACAAACATCAATGACTTTTCATTATGATAATTTATTATTAAAAGAATCTACTTTTAAATTACAAAAGTCCAGCAATTATAGTGGTCCAGCTCTTAAATGTCTTTTCCTCAATATTAACAATTAAAAGAGGATTGTGTTTTTATTATAAATGTAATTAGATTATTTCCTGCATTTAAAAACATGACATTTTCTGTAAGTCACTTCATTTGTTTCTCCTTAACTTGGCTGTTCTGTATCAACATCCGGCAGGATCAGATCATAGCTTGGCACTGAATTTCTTTGGCACATTTTGGTCATCTTCTTTTGGCTGAGGGTAATAAGCCCACTGTGCCTTTGGATTGGGAATGCCAGCAATAGGGGCTTGGATTGTGTCACGTGGTATGTTAAAAGCGGAAACAACCTTCAGGGCATCATCCTTCACCAACCTGCACAGCTCCAGTAACTGTAAAACAAAATACAATTATAAGTGAGACGTGATAAACTGGTATGGAGTATGACTCACATAGCTAGTGAAGCTGCCTGTATTGTGAGTAAACACTACTGAAGACAAAGCCTTAACAGGAGGTTGAGCTGTACATTCAGTCCTCTGCAGGGTCCAGTATTCACTCTCCATACAATGGATCTGAAATTCCAATGCAGATCAAAAAAAAACTAAAATATTTCTGCTGAGCAAAAAGCTAAACCTTTCACAATTAGGTTATGACGAAACCATGGCACAGTATACCTGATCATTCACGTTAGCTGTCAGCCAAATGGTAGGTTGGCAAAAACTATTCATCCTGATTCCCATCCTCCATCCACATACGCATCTCAATGAGTGGTCTCAATGGAAGAAGAGAAGAAGCTGCTGTCAAGGCTGCAACTTATCACCCCTGGGAACAATTTGGCATGTTGAAATCAAACATTTCTAACCTTTCTTTTCCTTGACAGTTCCCAAAACCATATTTGAAGGGAACCTGTCATTTAAAAAAAATTCTATTACAAAAAAACGATTAGGGTACCTTTACACGCCGCTACTGGCGGGTGGATACAACCAGCTACTTCACGTGCACGAGCACGCACAAACGGTTGCAAACGGTAATCGCACCACCTTTACACGCCGCAACAAGGTGCGCTACGCTACGTTACATCTATCTCTGGATACACCGCCGGGTGCCATAAGTTACCTTCTGTAGCTCACCTTACCTCATTTACACACCGCTACAACAAGCTAATATGGGCGGACCTGGTGCAGCAGGGACAACACATAGGCGTGCCACAATTGTGGATTACGAGACGTCCGTACGCTGATAGGACAAAGCAAGGACATCATGATTGGCCAGGCATCGCAGGAGGCTGTTTAATACATGACGCTCGAGCAATTGTGTAGTGTGATGGTCAGCTCCTTAAATATGCCTCCCTATGCAGCGTCTACCAATCGTAATGCAGGAGCTTCCTCCAATGATCGCTGATGGGGCGCGGTAACCCGGAGCCTGTGTCACGCCCCAGCTACATACCAGGTACATAGCCTGGTGTCGACACATCTCTTCTGTTGCTTCTTTACACGCCGATACAGGTCTCTACAATCGCCTGGGTAGCCACCTGTTTCAGGGCAGTGCTCGAAAACAGGTGCCGCTACTGCCGGGTGGCTACTACCGTCTTCACACGCCGCTACTACGGGGTATATTGCCGATGCAAGCTACATTTTTCGCATGTAGCTGGTTGTATCCACCCGCCAGTAGCGGCGTGTAAAGGTACCCTCACACTCGCTCATCACAAATTGCCACACATTTTACTCATATCCCAATGGACTCCATTGCCATGCCATCAGTTTGAGAGTAAGAATATCACTGCATGTTGCATTGTCCTTGCTTCCAAAAGTTATGGAAATTTTAACAAAACTTCAGGTGGGAGTAAATAGCAGCAGTGTGAATGTAACTCTATATTTAAGGCTAGATAAACTATATTATAAGATATGAGATGTAATCCATGTGATATACTCATGTCTGGGCCATATTTGTTTTCTCAGACGGCTCCCTGACCTATAGAATTTCAACGATCCATACACAGATCAGTTTTAAAAATTGGTTCTTGTCTTTAGTCCTAGAGACTCAGAGCATTTCCTATTCTCATCCATGCTACGCCGATGAAACTAGGAAGACAAACTTTGGACTTTGAACTTTTATCTGAGTTGTATTTAAACTGATATATTGTTAAGAGATGATAGATAAAAAATATACAGTCTACCTATACCGAAAATAAGAGATGAGAAAAAACTAATGCAACTAGGATGAGCTCTGAGAGAAAAAAAATCAGTCTGTTTCTCTATGATGGTAACACATGGATTTGTGAATCTAGTCTCTACACGAGTGTCCCCAACTCCAGTCTTCAGGAGTGCATATTTTCAGGATTTTCTTTGTATTGCCTAGGTGATATTTCCACCTCGTGTAATACTAGAGAAATCCTGAAAACATGCACTGTTAATGGCTCTTGAGGTATGGAGTTGGGGAACAATGCTTTGGCTGAGCTGAAGATCCACAGGCTGCGCAGCTCTTAAGCCCCCGTCACACTAAGCAAGATCGCTAGCGAGATTGCTGTTGAGTCACAATTTTTGTGACGCAACGACCTCAGCAGCGTCGTGTCGGAATGGCCTGGACCATTTTTTGATCGTTGGATCCCCACTGGGCAACATGTATCGGTGTGTTTGACGGGGACAACGACCAACGACCTCAATACTACGCCCTAGAGTGACAGGGTCCCAATGACCACCGCATCGTTGCTGCATCGCTAGTGAGATCTGACTGTTTGACATCTCACCAGCGACCACGTAGCAACGCTCCAGCGATCCTTACCAGGTCATATCATTATCGCTGGAACGTCACCAAGTATGACAGTACTCTTATTCATGACTGCCTGAGGCTCATAAACCATCCCCTAGAAGTGCTTCTAGAAGGTGCTTTTACACATTCGGCTTTCTGAGCAATTTCTTTCCAATTCTGCATATGTCCATTTGATTTGCTTAAAATGTGTCTCAGTTGCCGGAAAATTCATCTGTTGTGCTTAAAAACAAGGTAGAAGAAAAAAGGTTTGGTACCGTGTTAGCCAGTTGAAAAAAGATTGCTCTCAGTGGGAGAAACAAAATAATAATCTAGTAGTGTGATACCTTTTAATGGCTAAGGGCTCGGACACACTCATCCGAATTCGACGGACGAGATTCGGAACAGGCTGGAGCAGTGACCCTGAAAGGCCTCTCCCTCTCTGGAATGACAGCTGCTTGTGTTTCTGTGCAGCATCACATTCCCAGTCCAGACAGGGAGAGGCCGTTCAGGGTCACTGCTCCAGCCTGTTCCGAGTCTCGTCCGTCAAACTCGGATGTAACTAGCAGAGTGTGTCCGAGCCCTAACAAAAATAAAATAATTGATGTTACAAGGAACAAGCAAGCTAAATATAAAGGTTGTCATACTAAAAGTCAGTTTGAAATCACAAAAACATAGACAGATCTGCGAAAACAAATTCATTACAGCCTTCGACTGTCAGATCAGGTTTAAATCTGTCATGAGGATTTATGACTCATTACAAGATCTGAGGAGTCGTTTCCAGGGACACTGAGGGCATCAGGTCTCAGAATTTACATAAAAAAACTTTCACACCACTAAGCTTGGTTAATTAAGGATTCTCTTTCTAAGGGGTCAGATACACTCTGCTAGTTACATCCGAGTTTGATGGACGAGACTCGGAAAAGGCTGGAGCAGTGACCCTGAACGGCCTCTCCCTGTCTGGACGGGGAATGCGATGCTGCACAGAAACACAAGCAGCTGTCATTCCCCATCCAGTGAGAGAGAAGCCGTTCAGGGTCACTGCTCCAGCCTGTTCCGAGTCTCGTCCGTCAAAATCGGATGAGTGTGTCCGAGCCCTAAGGCTGGCTTCACAGTACGTTTTGTTCCTGTCTATGGGAATCCTGTTTTTTGCAGGACCCCATGAACAGGAACGGACAGGTCCGGATTGGCAACTCCGGATGCCATTTCTGTGTCGGGTCCGGGATCTGGACACAGAAAGAGCAGGGGGAACCCAAGCCAGACAAGTGCTGTCGTCGCTGTTCACATGACCACATCAGTGCGGTTTAAAGATTTAAACCGCGTTCTGACCAGGTTGCTTCGCCCCTTCCCGGTCAGGTGATGCACTGGTCCTCAAGCCGTCGGAGATTAATTCATTGCAAGACATTCGGCGGATAGGTGAGAATTTATAATTTTTGTATTTTTAGCCATCTCTTAACTTAATTTCACTTTAGCAGTGTATATAGATACACTGCTAAAGTGAAATTACACACATGTTCCATGGGTACAGAGCAGTGCTCTTGTTCTGTACCCTGGAACCGGATCTAAGAAACATTCTGTTTTTTCCCGAATCCAGCTCCATAGACCCCATGTTAAGTGTCCCAAATTGGACTGGATTCGTTTCTGTCCGGTTTTGTCACCGGAGTCCAAAAATGCTGCAGACTTCGTTGTTGGGATCGGTGAAAATCAGGACAGAAACGAATCAGGGACTGAATACACAAAATCGCATGGCCAAATATGGCCAATGCAGCATAATAGGGATATATGGGAGGCAAAAACAATCCTGTTCTGTTCTTTTAAAAAATGAACAGAACAGAATCACAAAAACATAGTGTGTAGGCATCCTTAGCTGTTTGCTTATTTAAATGTCTATTTATTATAAGTTGAGTTATACTATGCCTGATGGAGAGACATGAGAAGTCTCAAAAGCTTGCTGCTTTGTAACATGAATTATTTTATTTTTGTTAGCTATTAGAAGTGTCACAACTACTAGATTATTATTTTGTTTCTCCCAGTGAGAGCAATCAATCTTTTTTAAAAAGAGGTTGACGCGCATACACAGAAGTATCTGAAAGAAAACTTCTTTGTAAAGAATATGGTTTATTTTTGAACAAATGTAAAAAATGAAAACGACGAGCATACCTGTTGGTATGAAAGATTAACTGAAGATTAATTTATCTGTAAGATTCGTCTGAATAATTAGAAATCTGTGAATGTAAACCCATCTTTAGTTTGTGAAGCTGAATTAAGTTGCAATGAAATTTCAGACTGTTTCATGGACATGTGTACTGAGAAATATCCTTTTTAAAAACTATGCTTAAAGTGTAACCGCCATTTAAATTTTTATCCAATAATAATTTAGAACAAGTGATTTTAATAAACTATTAAATATACTTCAGAGAAATCTGGAAGAAAACCTTTCAAACACCTTCCAGAAGATGTCCCTGCAATGGTGTTTCTAATCCTCATATACAGTTAGGGCCAGAAATATTTGGACAGTGACACAATTTTCGCGAGTTGGGCTCTGCATGCCACCACATTGGATTTGAAATGAAACCTCAACAACAGAATTCAAGTGCAGATTGTAACGTTTAATTTGAAGGGTTGAACAAAAATATCTGATAGAAAATGTAGGAATTGTACACATTTCTTTACAAACACTCCACAATTTAGGAGGTCAAAAGTAATTGGACAAATACACATAACCCAAACAAAATATTTTTATTTTCAATATTTTGTGGCGAATCCTTTGGAGGCAATCACTGCCTTAAGTCTGGAACCCATGGACATCACCAAACGCTGGGTTTCCTCCTTCTTAATGCTTTGCCAGGCCTTTACAGCCGCAGCCTTCAGGTCTTGCTTGTTTGTGGGTCTTTCCGTCTTAAGTCTGGATTTCAGCAAGTGAAATGCATGCTCAATTGGATTTAGATCTGGTGATTGACTTGGCCATTGCAGAATGTTCCACTTTTTTGCACTCATGAACTCCTGGGTAGCTTTGGCTGTATGCTTGGGGTCATTGTCCATCTGTACTATGAAGCGCCGTCCAATCAACTTTGCAGCATTTGGCTGAATCTGGGCTGAAAGTATATCCCGGTACACTTCAGAATTCATCCGGCTACTCTTGTCTGCTGTTATGTCATCAATAAACACAAGTGACCCAGTGCCATTGAAAGCCATGCATGCCCATGCCATCACGTTGCCTCCACCATGTTTTACAGAGGATGTGGTGTGCCTTGGATCATGTGCCGTTCCCTTTCTTCTCCAAACTATTTTCTTCCCATCATTCTGGTACAGGTTGATCTTTGTCTCATCTGTCCATAGAATACTTTTCCAGAACTGAGCTGGCTTCTTGAGGTGTTTTTCAGCAAATTTAACTCTGGCCTGTCTATTTTTGGAATTGATGAATGGTTTGCATCTAGATGTGAACCCTTTGTATTTACTGTCATGGAGTCTTCTCTTTACTGTTGACTTAGAGACAGATACACCTACTTCACTGAGAGTGTTCTGGACTTCAGTTGATGTTGTGAACGGGTTCTTCTTCACCAAATAAAGTATGCGGCGATCATCCACCACTGTTGTCATCCGTGGACGCCCAGGCCTTTTAGAGTTCCCAAGCTCACCAGTCAATTCCTTTTTTCTCAGAATGTACCCAACTGTTGATTTTGCTACTCCAAGCATGTCTGCTATCTCTCTGATGGATTTTTTCTTTTTTTTCAGCCTCAGGATGTTCTGCTTCACCTCAATTGAGAGTTCCTTTGACCGCATGTTGTCTGGTCACAGCAACAGCTTCCAAATGCAAAACCACACACCTGGAATCCACCCCTGATCTTTTAACTACTTAATTGATTACAGGTTAACGAGGGAGACGCCTTCAGAGTTAATTGCAGCCCTTAGAGTCCATTGTCCAATTACTTTTGGTCCCTTGAAAAAGAGGAGGCTATGCATTACAGAGCTATGATTCCTAAACCCTTTCTCCGATTTGGATGTGGAAACTCTCATATTGCAGCTGGGAGTGTGCACTTTCAGCCCATATTATATATATAATTGTATTTCTGAACATGTTTTTGTAAACAGCTAAAATAACAAAACTTGTGTCACTGTCCAAATATTTCTGGCCCTAACTGTATGAGTGGGGGATGGGGGCCTACACCGCATGACTGGCTACAGGACATCAGTATATAGCCAATTTACCTCAGACAAAGGGAGGCTCATCAGGCTGTCAGCAGTGCACTGGCTTCTGTGATTACCGTATATCTCCTGAATTCAGATCACTTTGGCTCGTGCTAACAGCTGATGGCCCCCATGCAGCTCCTCACCGATAAGATGTAGCAGAGCAATGTGAATGCAGGAGATGAGATTCCAGCAGCTTTGTGCTGACAGCCTGGAACGTCCTGTGCCTAAGGTAGTCTGATACAGTGATCAGCTGAGAATGCTGTGTAGGACTTGCCTCCTTCACCCTTATATGATTACATGGCCGTATTCAGTGTGTGGAGCTTGAATACGGATCTCACGGAGAATGAGCATATGTCTGCTTCAGACACAGCCTAGTGGGGACATCTTGTGAAAGACGTCATTGCCTGCGCCCGCCGGTCACAAGCAGGAAGAAGCAGGAAGAATCATGAAGACCCGGAGGAGCGCGGTGTCAGAGCGGCGGCGACAGCGACAGGGATAAGTATAATGATGTATTACTTTACAGGTGTGCGGCAGCAAGGGGGGGCCCTGTATACCACTGATGGGGGGAGGGCTGTATATACCACTGGGGCCTGTATATACCACTGGGGCTTGTATACCACTGGGGCTGCTGTATATACATACTGATGGGGCCTGTATATACCACTGGGGAGGCTGCTGTATACCACTGGGGCTGCTGTGTATACTGCTGGGGCCTGTATATACCACTGGGGAGGCTGCTGTAATACTGCTGGGGCCTGTATATACCACTGGGGAGGCTGCTGTATACCACTGGGGCTGCTGTATATACTGCTGGGGCCTGTATATACCACTGGGGAGGCTGCTGTATACTACCACTGGGGAGGCTGCTGTATACTACCACTGGGGAGGCCTGTATACCACTGGGGGGGCCTGTATACCACACTGCTGGGGGCTGTATACCTGTGCTGGGGTCCACCCTCAGCTTATACACGAGTCAATAGGTTTTCCCAGGTTTTGGGGGCAAAAGTAGGGGGGTCGGCTTATACACGCGTATATACGGTATATCTCCTGAATTAAGATCACTTTGGCTCGTGCTAACAGCTGATGGCCCCCATGCAGCTCCTCACCGATAACATGTAGCAGAGCAATGTGAATGCAGGAGATGAGAGTGCAGCACCTTTGTGCTGACAGCCTGGAACGTCCTGTGCCTAAGGTAGTCTGATACAGTGATCAGCTGAGAATGCTGTGTAGGACTTGCCTCCTTCACCCTTATATGATTACATGGCCGTATTCAGTGTGTGGAGCTTGAATACGGATCTCACGGAGAATGAGCATATGTCTGCTTCAGACACAGCCTAGTGGGGACATCTTGTGAAAGATTTTCTTCCAGATTTCACTTATGAAGTATTTTTGAAAGTTTACTATAATCAATTTCTCCATATTATCAAATAAATATTTAAACAGCTGTTACACTTTAACAGAAATGTTCACAGGAAAAAATAGACACACGGACCATGTCTCTCATCTGTAGCCCCCATAGGACAGAAAACATTTAATTAGTTTTGTGGTCTATATTACAACCTAAATATAAAGTGCAAGAAAATGTAACACTTTCTGAAACGAATATTTTAGTTTAGAGATTAATGCTTTCTCTCACCACAGATCTAAGCACAAACAAATGTAATTCACAAGTGACTAACTGCCAGCTCATAAAAACCACTCTGAAGTAGACACACCTTCTCCTGCACTAAATATTGCATAATTTCCTATCGATCATTTATATATGATGTGATAATGTAATTCCTTACAAAACAAAGGCATGGGAACATATGTCGAAGTACAGTATTGGTGGTTCATGTCCTTACACAAACAAGCCCATTACAGCTATATAACTGATGAGAAAAGGTTAAAACAAAAAGAGAACTAGAGGTAAAACTAGAGGAAATAGGTATAATGTACAAGTGTATATATATATATATCAGGAAGAGGCAAGTCATTATTTCGTTGTCAATGTTCTTGGTGTTGGCAATATTTTAATGACTAGTAAGACTGCTGCAACTCCAATAACACTATAAAGCATCCCACCCCCCTGTCCAATGCAAGAAAAAATACACACACAGGTATCAAAACCAAAAACAACTCCTTTATTAGATAGAGGTCCATCACAGCCAGAAATGTAAACTTTTTTATAACTCTCAAGTGCCTAAAAGGTCAAGGCACTCAGTCAGTGCAAAATATAAAGCAGCCAAAACCTGCAATGCACAATCAAAAATTCTCCATATGACCGCTTCTGTGACTTAAGTTACCACATGGATACCATCAAACCTAGGGAGGGAGGGAACCGGCCTCCGAGTCTTGCAAAAGACAAGGAGAGGCAGATGACAGGAAAACCACAACTAGAAAGGGGGGAAGAAGAAGGGGAAAAACATTAATTAGCTAACGTGGGAGGGAGGATAAAACAGATATGGGACAGGTTTATTATCCCTATCATTACCAGGGCGCAGCAGTCAAGGACACTCAGTCAATGAATGGCGTGCCCCAGCAAAGGAGGATACTACATACTACAAAGATAGATAGTGTGGGGCAGCGCTGAGATTGCAGGTCAGAAATACGTTGAGCCCGGTAACAGTTCAAACAGCTCCCGGTTTTATTGCTGATAAATACAGCGATGGCACAAGCTGCCGGAATCCGGGTCGCAGCCGGGTATACAGGATACAGTCCCCACATAAAGTAACCCGGTTCCCTCAGGTTATGCGCTTTCTGATATAGGTCGCCCCAAGCTCCCAGCCCTCCTGGCTAGACTGTGTTATTATAGCACACGGCCCCTGGAACGCTTGACCTCTCCTGTCTGTCTCTGCTGCTCCTTCAGCTTAGAAAACAAAAACTTTCCAGAGGGAACCCCGCCCTGTCTCCTAACCAGGCTTTTAACCCTGTGTCTCCTTCCAGGGATCCTGCAAGACCCGGAGCGGAGTGAGTGGACCGTCCCTCTCTCACACCCTATACCGGGTTCAATATGTAACAGTGCGCATTCTGGGGGAGACATAGCGCCCCTCGCATATGATCCCCCGCACTGTCTCACAATAGCCTTTATTGAAGGAATTTCAAGTTATTTAACTAGTTTAATGTTAAAATCAGTATTCTCCATAAAAAGTGATGACATAATAACAGGGCATCTTATAATTTCCTGATCTGTTGAAGACCAGCTGCATGATTAACCCATTAGATTACTGGCTATTTATTAAAGCTTATATTTTAGCAAATCATATTTTTGCATAAATTGTAATATTTCCTTTATTGATCTTATGGGTTATCTACTATTGTTAACTAAGGAATCTTAACTTTTCAGTTAACTGATTAGCCAATTAGGGTTAAAAACTCTGTTTAAGTATTAATAAAATACAATAATTAGGTATACATATAGTAAAAATATAATAAAAGGGGATTTTCTTTTTTAGGCTGAAGGCACACTGTCGTGCATCAAACACGGAGCGTGTTTGATGCACGACAGTGATGCTAGTGTAATGCGTGCTTGTGGGTGTATGTGGTGCGAGTGTGGTGTGTGTGGTGAGTGTGCCTGCATGTATTGATGTGAGTGTGCTGCGAGTGTGAGGTGTGAGTGCATGTGTGGTGCGTGTGTTTGTGATGCTGTCCACGGTCCTGAAGGACCGCGGGCAGCATTTGTCGAAGAATTCAAACTTGCCGGCTGTCAAAAGCCGGCGAATTTGAATTTCCCACCATGCGCGTACAGTAATAATTATCCTGCCCCGCTGTGACAGTGGTGCAAGATGATTATTATAATGTGCTTTAACACTCATGTCAGCATGTGTCCTGAGACTGTCCAAGCTCCTGAACACATGCTGAGGTTATAAATGGCCAATTGTGTGTTTTATGCCTATAAAGGTAATTGTCGGCATTGCAGTTTCATTTCTAAACTCCTGCGGCTCCTGTCAGTGAACAGTGTTAATGTACGGTGTCCAGGGTCCTGAACAGCTAAGTAATCAGCACAATAGTTTGCCTGTTATGATTACTTAGCTGTTCAGGACCCTGGACAGCATACATCAACGCTGTTCATTGACAGGAGCCCCCGGCAGTGGTGCATGGAGCCTCACTGCCGCCTGAGCCGCAATGAGGAGCGAGGAGGAAGGAGTTGTGCTGTCAGCGCTGGCCACGGTGAGTGTGAGTAGCTGGGGGGTGCTGTCAGAGTGCCCGCCGCAGTGAGGAGCGTGGAGGAGGGGTGCTGTCAGAGTGAGGAGCAGGGGGGGGGTGCTGCCAGCGCCGATACCTGCTGCCGTGCTGCAGCCAACATCCAGATGCTGAGCTGAGTGGCGCAGCAGGCACCGCCCCCGTTAGCACTGCCGCTCCCCCTGACTCCTTGCCGCCTGAGCCAGAGGGCACACATTGTCCAATGGACAGTGCGGCCCTGGCCGCAGGAGTTTAGAAATGAAACTGTAAAGCCGACAATTACCGGCTTTGCAGATTTATAGGCATAAAACACACATTTGGCCATTTATGACTTCAGCATGTGTCCAGGGCGCTTGGACAGTTTCTGGACACATGCTGACATGAGTGTTAAAGCAGATTATAATAATCATCTTCCACTGCTGTCACAGCGGGGCAGGATGATTATTACTATATGCACATGGTGGGAAATTCAAACTCGCCGGCTTTTGACAGCCGGCAAGTTTGAAGCGATTTGCGAGCACACTAGTGCGAATATCGCACCATGTGCTGCATGGGGGTGAGATTTTCTCGCCCCCATTGACTTGCATTGCGCTCACTCGCGTCAGAATCGCATGCAGTCGCAGCATACTGCAACTGCACTCGCTTCTGACTCGCAATGCAAGTTAGGTGCAGGGGACTCGCACCAGTGTGCCCTGCCTGATTGGGCAACACTGGTCTGAGTGCAATGCGAGTTTCGAGAGAGCTAGCATGCTCTCTTCACCATCGTTCCTTATGGTGGTCTGGACTCTCATTCCCAGTCCCTCACACAGACTGGCTCTGCTCGGCTCTCTGGCTGGTAATGAACCTCTCAGCATGACTTCTGGTCTCAGAATGAATCAATCAGCCGGAGTCCTCAGCAGGATCTCAGCTTCAATCTCTCAATCACTCAGCTGGCCGACTCTTATCGTGCCGACCCCTCCCACACTGATTCATCCAGCTGGGCTGCTATTCCTCTGGACACACCCACCTGACACACCCACCTGGGCTTCAGCAATCACTCATTACATCCCTTTCCTCAGGGCTTCCTCGATCTCATGAGGCACTCACTAGTCACTTTAAACCTCATTGTGTTCAGGATAGGTTCACACAGTATCATCACAGGAAAACTGGCCAGTGTGCACAGGATCATACCCTGATCCTGCATGTGATGCGCCCCGGCCATGAGGATCATGCCGGCGGTGCCTCACAACGGTTAGAATGAGTTAATGCAATTCTCCCTGGCATGCTCTCAGTCAACTGACTGATAGCAGTCCATTCTTGCATAATCAATGCTTGCATTTTGGCAGAATTTGTTGGTTTTTGTTTGTCCACCCGTCTCTTGATGATTGACCACAAGTTCTCAATGGGATTAAGATCTGGGGAGTTTCCAGGCCATGGACCCAAAATCTCTATGTTTTGTGCCCTGAGCCATTTAGTTATCACCTTTGTTTTATGGCAAGGTGCTCCATCATGCTGGAAAAGGCATTGTTGGGCGCCAAACTGCTCTTGGACGGTTGGGAGAAGTTGCTCTTGGAGGACATTCTGGTACCAGTCTTTATTCATGGCTGTGTTTTTAGGCAAGACTGTGAGTGAGCCGATTCCCTTGGCTGAGAAGCAACCCCACACATGAATGGTTTCAGGATGCTTTACAGTTGGCTTGAGACAAGACTGGTGGTAGCGCTCACCTCTTCTTCTCCGAATAAGCTGTTTTCCAGATGTACCAAACAATCGAAAAGGGGATTCATCAGAGAAAATGACTTTACCCCAGTCCTCAGCAGTCCAATCCCTGTACCTTTTGCAGAATATCAGTCAGTCCCTGATGTTTTTTCTGGAGAGAAGTGGCTTCTTTGCTGCCCTCCTTGAAACCAGGCCTTGCTCAAAGAGTCTCCGCCTCACAGTGTGTGCAGAAGCACTAACACCAGCCTGCTGCCATTCCTGAGCAAGCTCGGCACTGTTGGTAGTCTGATCCCGCAGCTGAAACAGTTTTAAGATACGGTCCTGGCGCTTGCTGGTCTTTCTTTGGGCGCCCTGGAGCCTTTTTGACAACAATGGAAGCTCTCTCCTTGAAGTTCTTGTTGATGCGATAGATTGTTGACTGAGGTGCAATCTTTCTAGCTGCGATACTCTTTCCTGTTAGGCCATTTTTGTGCAGTGCAATGATGGCTGCACGTGTTTCTTTGGAGATAACCATGGTTAACTGAAGAGAAACAATGATACCAAGCACCAGTCTCCTTTTAAAGTGTCCAGTGGTGTCATTCTTACTTAATCATGACTGATTGATAGCCAGCCCTGTCCTCATCAACACCCAAACCTGTGTTAATGGAACAATCACTAAAACGATGTTAGCTGCTCCTTTTAAGGCAAGACTGCAATGATGTTGAAATGTGTTTTGGGGGTTAAACTTCATTTTCTAAGCAAATATTGACTTTGCAAGAATTGCTGTTAAGCTGATCACTCTTTATGACATTCTGGAGTATATGCAAATTGCCATTAGAAAAACTGAAGCAGTAGACTTTGTTAAAATTAATATTTGTAACATTCTCAAAACTTTTGGCCATGACTGTACACACCGTTGTAGGAAGTCTTCAGTTTCTTGGTAAATTCTCGCATGGAATAACCTTCATTTCTAATAACAAGAATAGACTGTCGAGTTTCACAAGAAAGTTCTCTTTTTCTGGCCATTTTGAGAGTTTCATAGAACAAATGTAATTCTCCAGATTCTCAACTAGCTCAAAGAAAGGGCAATTTTATAGCTTCTCTAATCAGCCAAACCGTTTTCAGCTCTGCTAATATACTTGTGCAAGATTTTTCTAGGATTTTCTAAACATCCATTAGCCGTCTTACACAGTTAGCAAAAACAATGTACCATTAAAACACTGGAGTGGTGGTTGTTGGAAATGGGTCTGTATATATTGCAGTAAATACCAGACGTTTGCAGCTAGAATAGTCATTTACCAAATTAACAAGGTATAGAGTGTATTTCTTATTCATTTAATGTTAACTTCATTGAAAAAAAAATGTGCTTTTCTTTCAAAAATAAGGACATTTCTAAATGACCCCAAACCTCTGAACTGTAGTGTATCTAGAAAAAATATCTTAATACCTTTTAATGGCTAACTGAAAAGATGGTAACAAATAGCAAGCTTTCGAGATTCTACAGTCTCTTCATCAGGCTCATAATCAATGAAGAGACCTTAGTGCAATGATGGCGAACCTATGGCATGTGTGCCAGGGAGGGCACGCAGAGCCCTGCCTGATGGCACACGGCCTTGCCTGTCACTGTTGCTTTGAACTGCTGGCACCATCGCACCAGCAATTCAAAGCTGTCGAAATGGAGGAGACATTTATCTTCACTCCGACACTCCTAGGCCGGCGCCATCGCATGCATGACATTATGTGTCGGCGTCATGTGACTGCGTCCAGCTGAGCGCAGTCACATGACACACACGCCGGCAAAGCCGCAGACGACTAGCGGCCACTTTTGATTGCTTCTCCCTGGCTGCATCTGCATTGCAGGAGGACAGGGAGAAGCAATCAAAGGGGGCGCTTCACGTCAGTTGACAGGGCAGGTGGGAACATGTGTTTGGTTTGTGTGGTGTGTTTGTGTGTGTGGTGGGTGGGTGTGTGTGGATGATGGCGACAGTGGCTGTGTGTGGATGATGGTGACCATGGCTGTGTGTGGATGATGGTGATGGTGGATGATGATGATGGTGGCTGTGTGTGGATGATGGTGACCGTGGCTGTGTGGGATTATGGTGACGTGGGTGTGTGTGGATGATAGTGATGGTGGATAATTTTGACAGTGGCTGTGTGTGGATGATGGTGACAGTGGCTGTGTGTGAATGATGGTGATGGTGGCTGTGTGTGGATTATTGTGACAGTGGCTGTATGTGAAGGATAGTGATGGTGGATGATAATGACGGCGGCTGTATGTGCATGATGGTGATGGTAGCTATGTGTGGATGATGGTGACAGTGGCTGTGTGTGGATGATAGTGATGGTGGATGATGGTGACAGATGGCTGTGTGTGGATGATGGCGGCGGTGGCTGTGTGTGGATGATGGTGGCGGTGGCTGTGTGTGGATGATGGCGGCGGTGGCTGTGTATGGATGATGGTGACCGTGGCTGTGTGTGGATGATGGTGGCATTGTGTGGGTGACAGTGGTTGTGTGTGGATGATGGTGACGGTGGCTGTGTGTGGGTGACGATGGCTGTGTGTGGATGATGGTGATGGTGGATGATGATGGTGGTTGTGTGTGGATGATGGTGACCGTGGCTGTGTGTGGATGATGGTGACAGTGGCTCTGTGTGGATGATAGTGATGGTGATGGTAGCTATATATGGATGACAGTGACGGCGGCTGTGTGTGTGTGTGTGATGATGATGATGATGGTGGCTGTGTGTGTGTATGATGATGATGGTGGCTGCAAGACAGCAAAATGTGACTGTCAGTCTCAGCCTGCTTGTCGCTCTGGACAGATACTTGTCTAGTTCAGAGCGATGAAGCAGAGCTGACATTGCTCTGCCCATGGACTACGTTGGAGGGAATGTTTTTTCTCTGATAAAGATGGAGTCCCTAAATTTTTTTATGTTTTATTTCTAAATAATTTATGCTTACTAGAAATTCATGGAGGCCATGTCTAATTTGGCGTGATGCCATGAATTTCAGGCTTAGTACCAGCTGAGAATACAAAGCTGGTATTAAACCCATTATTAACAAGTGTGCCACCACCCACTAGGGCTGCTGGAAGAGACGGGTAAAGCGCCTGGAAATGGGGCTACGATGAATGCGCCTATTCCAGGGATGGCTGAGGGCTGCGGTTTGCAGCGTGGGGTCCCGGAATGCTTGGGCATTACCACACTGAGAATCCCAACCCCCAGCAGTCTGGTTTTATCTGGCTAGCAATCAAAATATGGTGGGAGCCCATGCATTTTTTTTAATTATTTATTTAAATAAGAAAAAAATATTGACCTTCCCTGTATTTGCCAGCCAAGGTAAAGCCAGGTAGCTGGGGGTTTCAGTCCATAGCTGTCTGCTTTATCTGCGCTGAGAAAAATACCAGGGGCTGCTGTGTCATTTTTTAAAAAGGAGAATTTTGTGTACTCACCGTAAATTTCTTTTCTCTTAGCCTCTAATTGGGGGACACAGGACCGTGGATATTATGCTGCTGTCCACTAGGAGGCGACACTAAGCAATCTGCAAAAGAGTAACAGTGGCTCCTCCTCTGCAGTATACACCCTGGAGCAGGCACTGCCTCCCCAGTTTTGTGCTAAAGCAGTAGGAGAATTAACAAGGTTAACCAATACCAACAAAGCCTGGCAAGGCCACAATGTAACAATATAAGAGTAACAAAAACCACAAGTAACAAGGCCGTTACGGCCAACAGGGTGGGTGCTGTGTCCCCCAATTAGAGGCTAAGAGAAAAGGAATTTACGGTGAGTACACAAAATTCTCCTTTTCTCCTTCGCCTCATTGGGGGACACAGGACCGTGGACGTCCCAAAGCAGTCCCTGGGTGGGAAAGACAATGGAACTAATGATACTGAACAAGTCAGTGAACAGATAAATACCTACAGGTGGGCAACTGCCGCCTGAAGGGTGCACCTACCGTCCGCCTAGGACTGGGTATGAACACGGTAGTGCTTGGTAAAAGTATGTAAACTCGACCAGGTGACCGCCTTAGACACTTGGAGAGCCAAGGCTTGGTGCCGAACGGCCCAGGAGGCCCCCACAGCTCGGATAGAATGTGCCTTGATCCCCGCTGGAAGAGGAGTAGTTTTCATCTTGTAGGCTTCTTGGATAGCTGATCTAATCCACCTAGCCAGTGTAGCCTTGTGAGCTGGCATACCCTTACGAGGGCCTTCCGTCAGAATGAACAGAGTGTCTGACTTACGGAAATGTGCAGTTCTGGACACATAAATGCGAAGCGCCCTGACGAGATCCAGAGTATGCAAGGCTCGTTCGAACCTGTGAACCGGAGCCGGACAAAAGGAAGGCAATGAAATATCCTCATTCAAATGAAAAGAGGAGACAACCTTAGGCAGGAATGACGGCACGGACGGAGTACAACCTTGTCCTGATGGAACACCAGGAAGGGTGGCTTACAAGAAAGCGCTGAGAGTTCTGACACTCGGCGAAGAGAAGTGATAGCCACTAGAAAAACCACCTTCAGAGCCAGAAAGTGGAGGGAGATGTCCCGAAGAGGTTCAAAGGGAGGTTCCTGCAGAGCCATAAGTACCAGGTTAAGGTCCCATGCATCTAAAGGTTGTTTGTACGGAGGGACAATGCAATTAACTCCTTGGAGAAAGGTTTTAACCTGCGGTTTAAACAGCAAGGCGACATTGAAAAAGTACTGAAAGAGCTGAAACCTGACCCTTAAGGGAACCCAGGGAGAGACCAGACTCTAACCCCGACTGAAGGAACCCTAGAACTAGCGGCAAGGAATAGGGAAGAGGGGTTGATCTCAGAAGAGCACCATGCGAAGAAAGCTTTCCAGGTGCGATGATAAATTTTTGCCGATGCCGACTTCCGTGCTCTGATCATGGTCTGAATAACGGCAGGGGAGAAACCTGCTTGGGTTAATACCCAGGTCTCAAGGGCCACGCCATCAAATTCAGGGCGTCTGAATTCTGGTGGTAAAACGGGCCCTGAGACAGAAGGTCGGGACGACAAGGGAGGCACCAAGGAACGTCCGCCGCGAGCTGTACGAGATCGGCGTACCATGCCCGTCTGGGCCAGTCTGGGGCTATGAGAATGACTTGAATGCCCTCTTGCTTGATCTTCCGCACCACTCTGGGAATGAGAGGCAGAGGAGGGAAGATGTAAGGCAGCTGGAACTGAGACCAGTTCTGAACTAGGGCATCCGCCCCTAGAGCTCGCGGGTCGTGAGATCTGGCTATAAACATGGAAACCTTCGTGTTGAATCGAGATGCCATCAGGTCTACGTCCGGAGTCCCCCAGCGACGGCATATTTGCTGGAACACGTCGGGATGTAGGGACCACTCTCCTGAGTCCATGCCCTGGCGACTGAGAAAATCCGCTTCCCAGTTTTCCACTCCCGGGATATGAACTGCTGACAGTGTTGAGTTCATCGATTCTGCCCAGTGTAGAATGCGTTGCACTTCGTGCATGGCCTGGAGACTGCGGGTTCCGCCTTGATGGTTGATGTATGCCACGGCCATGGCATTGTCCAACTGAATCCGGACTTGTGTTCCTGCCAGCATGGAATGAAAGACCTTTAGAGCTAGAAATATGGCTCGGATTTCCAGGAGATTGATGGGCTCGGCCGACTCCGCTGGGGACCATGTTCCCTGCGCCGTGTGATGACAATGTACCGCTCCCCATCCGCTGAGACTTGCATCGGTGGTGACTATCTTCCAGCAAACCGGTAGAAAGGACCTTCCCCTTGTGAGGGAATGAGGTTTGAGCCACCAATGGAGGGAACTCCTTGCTGCAGGTGACAACCGGAATAATCTGTCCAGGGCAGAAGGGTTCCTGTTCCACGAAGTCAGAATCGCCCGTTGGAGAGGCCTGAGGTGAAGTTGAGCGAACGGCACCGCTTCCATAGAGGCAACCATCCTGCCCAAGACTCTCATGGCGAACCGAAGCGATTGAGGAAACGGCCGTAGGAGACTGTGGACCCCCTGTCGAAGTGCCTTCGCCTTGTCCTGAGGGAGGAGGACCAGACCCCTGGGGGTGTTGAAACGCATCCCGAGGAATGTTAGAGATTGTGACGGGACTGGTGATGACTTCCGCAGATTCACCAACCAGCCTAGCCGAAGCAGGGTGTCCACCGTGATGGAAACACTCTGCTGACACTCCCTGAAGGAGGGGGCTTTGATGAGCAAATCGTCTAGGTATGGTAGGACTACCATTCCTCTTGTGTGCAGTATGGTCATGACAGCCGCCATGACCTTGGTGAACACCCTAGGAGCCGTCGCTAGGCCGAACGGGAGAGCCACAAACGATAATGGTCCTGGTGATGGCGAATCGGAGAAACCGCTGGTGAATTGTCGCGATTGGGATATGGAGGTAAGCGTCCTGTATGTCGATGGACACTAGAAATTCGTCCTTCTCCATGGACGCTATGATGGAGCGCAGTGACTCCATGCGGAAATGCCGAACTTTCACGAAGGAGTTTAACTGTTTTAGATCTAGAATGGGGCGAATCGCCCCTCCCTTTTTGGGTACCACAAAAAGGTTTGAGTAGAACCCTTGGAAGCATTCGGCTGGCGGTACCGGTATGATGACACCGGCTTTCAAAAGGGAATCAACCGCCTGAAAGAAGGCGCGAGCTTTGGGCAGATGTGCAGGTGGGATTGACAGAAAAAAACGATTTGGAGGATGGTCCGTGAATTCTATGGTGTATCCGGAAGACACCAAGGTGCTTACCCACCTGTCGTCGGTAAAGCGAGCCAGACCTGACGAAAGCGAGAAAGTCGGCCGCCAACCTAATAGTGTCTCCCGAAGGGGGAGAGTCGGGAAGAAGAGAATATGCTGAGCTTTGAGCCCTTAGATCTGGACTGGGGGAATGGGACTGCCAGTTTGCACCAGTCTTCCGTGTCGTCTGGGTGCTCTCCCTACGGGGGGACCTATTGCCCGCCGGCGGAGGCTTCGAGACTGACCAACCAAAGGAGTTCCGAAAGGACCGGAAACGGGTTTGTTGGTGACGAGTGAAGGGTCGCTTAATCTGACGTTGCAGAAGAGAGGTACTCTTACCCCCAGTGGCATTTGAAATCAATTGATCCAGCTTTTTGCAAATAAATGGCCACCATTGTACAGAAGACATGTGAGCGACTTTTTTGACGCTGCATCTGCCTTCCACTCTCTCAACCAGAGGGCTCACCTGATAGTTATGGCATTGGAAGCCGCCGCCGCCACGGCACAGTTAGCCGAATCGAAGGCAGCATGCATTGAATATTCGGCGGTAACCGCTATTTCAGCAACCTGGTCTAACAAGGCTGGGTTGACCTGCAAGGACCGAAGAGCCGAGTGTACAGAATTAGCTCTGGTCATAATAGCCTTTGAGGCCCAAACTGAAGCAAAGGCTGGCCCTAGAGAAGAGCCTGAGGCCTCAAAGACGGACTTCGCCATCTGCTCCACCTGACGGTCAGTGGCGTTCTTTATGTATGAACTGTCCGGTAAGGACAGGAGGGTCCACCTGTGGTGGATCTGTCCAATCATGGATGACTTTAGGCAGAAAAGGATAACGTGTTTCCAGAGCCTTACAGTTACCAAACCTTTTGTCAGGGTGTAACCTATGTTTTTTGAGAATTTCCTGGAACTCTAGATGGTCTGAGAAATGCTTATGTGGTCTCTTGGCCCTTTTAAAGGACACCTTATGCTCCGGAGCATCAGCCGGAGGGTCTGAACCTCCAGAACCTGGTTGATGGAAGTAATCAAATCCTCCACCAGTGCCACCGTATCGGTCGCATCTAAGTCTAGGGACTCATCTAAGTGACCCTCTGAGTCCGAAGAACAAAGACCTTCGGATTCCTGCGCGTCATTTTGACGCCTGCGGGATGCAGAGGCTGCAGAGCCCGCAGGGGATTTGGAGATGGAGGTGGTCTCTTATGGCCAGAGTCGGAGACTGACGGGGCAGGGTCGGCAGTCTGTCGTGGTTCCGACACTTCTGGCTGAGACGCAGATGCCTGAACGGCGGATTCAGGTGGCGACCGGGCCTGCATAAACTGCAGCAGTGTGGCAGACAATCTGTCAATGGACTGCTTCATATTCTGAGACATAACTGTGGCCCACGCAGGGGTAGGGTCAGGGGCACTGGTAGAAGCCCGGGTAGTGGGGGTCTCAGTATCTGCAGCCTGCGTGCAGCTCTCACAATGTGCCGAGGTGCATCCTGCAGGGAGGTCAGCCTTACATACAGTGCAGGTAGCATAGTAAGTGCTGGCTGCCTTGGAGCTTTTCTTACTCCTATTGCCAGACATTGTAGTATGGGCTATAGTGAAAAAATAGAAGGTAACCAGGAGTCCCCTGTGTAAGCAGGCACTCTCTAGCTGTCCAGCTAGATGCCTGGGCCCTTAGTGGAGGGGCTGAATAGGGTCACTGTGGATGAAACAGTGCCTGCTGCAGGAGGGGATGTGGAGGAGAGGGAGAGAGAGACAGAGAACCTCTGCAGAGGAGATCCCTGTAGAGGTCTTACCAGTCCCAGCGCCGCTGTGTGACAGGCCGCCCGGATCCTGTGTCCCCCGAATGGCTGAGCGCAGGGTCCACGTGCAGGGCCTAATGGCATCCATGGAGAAGAAGGAGGAAGGGGTGGAGCTAAACGGGCAGGCTCCAGCCTGGAAAACGCCCCGTTCTCGGCTCCGCCCCCAGTATGATGCGCGGTCAGCGTCATCCGGGGGGCAGGACGGGGGCAGCACAGGGGAGGCGGCCTCCACGCTAGGCCCAAGCGGGGCCTCAATTAGTTGCGGTCCCCGGAAATAGTGAGAGGCCGGCGCGGAGGCGCGAAAGAGGCGCTGGGGGCCCAGAAAAAGGGGAAAAAAGGTCCCAGGGCAGTTTTGCAAAGTACTGGCGGTGAAACCGCCAGTATAGCAAGGGGACCTTCACTAAGCATGCAAGCTGCTCCTGGATGCAGCTTGCAAGAGCCCTGCTGCGGTGCCCCTGTCAGCCTTGCAGGCTGTGCACAAGCATTGCCTGGCTGCTGTAAGTGCCCTCTCATCCAGCCCAGCGTCTGCAGCTTTTACCATCTTCTGCAGGCTCCTGCATGACCTGCTAGCCTGCGCTGCTGCAGGCAGCCATGCAATCTCCAGCCCATGCAGCCAGGGCTGCTGATACCTGGTGGTGCCACTGCCTAAAAAACCCAGGGGTGATTAGGAGGGGACGTCATCTGGCAGGCAGTCAGCTTCTACTTCACCTCAGACCGGAAGGGAGTGAGGAAGGAGGGTGTTATGCTGGGCTGTCTCAACTTAACCAAGCAACCCAACAGTGGGAGGCCGAGAAAGGAGTTCGGCATATGTAAGGATTCTCAACCTCAACCCAGCGCCCCAACAGTGGGTGGCCGAGGAAGGAGCATGCCGGGGGCCACTTTTCTTCTTTATGATGAAAATTCACAGAGAGGAAAATGGACGTGTGCCTCCTTCGACACTAAGCAAAAAACTGGGGAGGTAGTGCCTGCTCCAGGGGTGTATACTGCAGAGGAGGAGCCACTGATACTCTTTTGCAGATTGCTTAGTGTCGCCTCCTAGTGGACAGCAGCATAACACCCACGGTCCTGTGTCCCCCAATGAGGCGAAGGAGAAATTATTTTTACACTACTATATGTGTGAGGGGCCCAACAGCAAATCACAGACGCTCTGACAGAGTATGGGCATCTAACTGGTTGTTGGACCAACCAGAAATTGGCCCATATATTCTAATCTAGATGCTAGAATGAATGGGCTGGTTTCAGGTTACTCCAGCAGCCAATTCCAAACACCCACTCTCTGTGACAGCGTCTGTGATTGGCTGTTGGGTCCTTCACAGATTGACTGACATCATAGTAATGTAAAAACAAATAATTTAAAAAAATAACGTGGTGCTTTGCGGTATTTTTGATTTTCAGTGCAGATAAAGCAGACAACTACAGGTTGCCATCCCCAGCTGCCTGGCTTTACCTTGACAGGCAATCAAAATACAGGGAAGCCCAATATTTTCTTTTATTTAAATAAAAAAAATGCATGGGCTCCAGCCATATTTTGATCGCCAGCCAGGTTAAACCAGACAGCTTGTGGGATGGGATTCTCAGTGTGGTAAGGCCCAAGAGTTCTGGGCTCCCCACGCTGAAGCCCGCAGCCTCCCCAATGGCGCATTCATCATAGCACTATTTCCAGACACTTTACCCTGCTCTTCCAGTGGCCCTAGTGGGGGAGCAGCACACTTGGTAATAATGGGATTAATACCAGCTTTGTATTCTCAGCTGGTACTAAGCCCCAAATTCATGGCGTCACGCCAAATTAGGCATGGCCACCAAGAATTTCTAGTAAACATTAAAAACACAACACAGAGAAATATTTTTTTCTACTTCAAATAAAATAAAAAACACATTTAGGGACTCCATCTTTATTAGAAAGAAAACCTCAGTCTGACATAGTCCACAGGCAGAGCAATGTCAGCTCTGCTTCATCGCTCTGAACAAGCGTCTGTCCAGAGTGACGAGCAGGCTGACACTGACAGTCAAAAGTCACTCAAATTCATTGCTGAGCCATGAACTCGGGTGACCCCTGACGTCACTGCGAACATTGCCGAGAATTGTATTGTATTACATTTGAAAGAAATGTGGCCCTTCACCTTAAATTTTTTTTATGTGCGGCCCACTTACTCTGCCTGCCGAGTTTGAGACCCCTGTTATAAATGTTAACCAGGATGAGAGCATCAGTACAGAATGGGGGCAAAATGCGGCATTACTACAGGATGGGGGCATTACTACAGGATGGGGCATCACTACAGGATGGGAGCAGTATGAGGTATTACAACAAGATGTGGGCATTATAGGGTGGGGGCAGGATGGGGCATTACTACCAGATGCAGCATGGCTACAAGAAGAAAATGATGGGGCACATTACTACCAGATAAGGCAAAATGGGGCATTACTACAGGTTCTTGGGCAGGATGGCACATTACTACCAGATGGGGGCAGGATGGGGCATTACTACATGACGGGGAAGAATGTGGTATGACTACAAGGGGCCAAAAATGTGGCTACCAGATGGGGCATGGCTACAAGGTGACAAGATAGGGTACATTACTACAAGGGGAAAAGGATGAGGACATTTCCACAAGAAGGGGGCCAGGATGGGACATTACTACAAGGAGAAGGTCAGGATGGGAACATTACTACACAAAGGGGGCCAGAATGGGACATTACTACAAGGAGAAGGTCAGGATGATGACATTACTACAAGGAGAGGGTTAGGATTGGGACATTACTACAAGACAGAGACCAGGATTTCAGTGAGGAATCTGCTTACATTCCATGCTAAAATATATTCATCTCCTATCTAACTAATATTCTGCAATATTTTTTTCTGTACAGATCAATCCACCTGCTGTGTCTGAAAAGGGCAGTGGGAGCGGCTGACCACACACATAAGTGTGATGACCACTGCTGAAGAGAAGACTGCAAAGAAGTTTAAAGTCAATTAATTTTTAAAATAATAGAATTCACATCAGGGTGTCAGGATTGTACAGGGAAGAGAGATGGCATCTGTTGGCTCTCCCCCCATGTGCTTGTGGCAGCCACTGCTGTAATTTAGCTTAAATTGTGATGTCGGCACTTCACTATAAAGAATTAGGTTTTAGGTTTGCTGTTTGGGCACTTGGGCTCGGAAAAATTCGCCATCACTGCCTTAGAGTCTCGGAAGCTTGCTATTTGTTACCATCTTTTCAGTTAGCCATTAACCACTGAGGACTCTCCCATTTTAATATATTTTTTTCTATCTACTGGCTAACACGGTACAAACATATTTTAACTTATCATATCTTTAAACTATTTTTTTTTGGGTAAATATGTTTTTATTGAACAAGTAAAAAAAAAAAAATTTTAACAATACAGTCAGTATTCATCTTTTGCAATACTAGTACAATGGTGTACTTAGCACATAACACTTTTTCCATTATGATAAAGTACATTCATTTTATATTTGTATCTATCTATAACAATTGATTTATTTTATCTTTTTATTTAATGTATTTCTGTCTATTATCTATAACTACACTATGTTCCAAATAATTATGCAAATTGGTTTTAAGTGTCATAGGGTTTTGGTTTTTTTTGTCAATGAAACCCATCGATGGTATTGTGTCTCAGAGCTCTTTGGATCACTGAAATCAATCTCAGATATCTGTGATAATTAGTTTGAAAGGTGAGACCAATAAAAGGAAAACTGGATGTTCCACAATATTAAGCAGGTCACAGTTTTCAAGTAACATGTGAAAGAAAAAGGATCTCTATGCTGCCGAAAAGCAACAAATAGTGCAATGCCTTGGACAAGGGATGAAAACATTAGATATTGCACGAAAACATAAGCGTGATCATTGTACTTGTGAAGAGATTTGTGGCCGATTGTGAGCACAGACGTGTTCGTGCAGATAAAGGCAGAATGAGGAAGGTTTCTGTCAGGCAAATTCATCGGATTAAGAGAGCAGCTCCTAAAAAGGCCTTACAAACCAGCAAACAGATATTTGAAGCTGCTAGTGCCTCTGTAGTCCCTCGAACCTAAAGGTGTGATCCTTCAATGGCTTGCTGTGGTGCATAAACCATCCCTAAACAGTGCTCACAAGCAGAAATGGTTGCAGGGGGTCCAGACATACATGAAGACTAATTTTCAGTCTTGTTTACTGATGAGTGCCGAGCAACCCTGGATGGTCCAGATGGATGGAGTAGTGGATGGTTGCTGGATGGCCACCATGTCCCAATAAGGCTGCGACGTCAGCAAGGAGGTGGAGGAGTCATGTTTTGGGCCGGAATCATTGGGAAACAGCTGGTAGGCCCCTTTAAGGTTCCTGAAGGTGTCAAAATGACCTCTGCAATTTATATAGAGTTTCGCCTGAGAACTTTCTTCCATGGTACAAAAATCAAAAATGTGCCTTCAGGAGCAAATCATCCCATGCATGACAATGCACCATCTCATGCTGCAAAGAATACCTCTGTATCACTGGCTGCTATGGGCATAAAAGGACATAAACTCATGGCAAGGCCACCATCTTCCCCTGTCCTCAACCCTATAGAGAACCTTTGGAATATTATCAAGCAAAAGATCTATGAGGGTGGGATGCAGTTCACATCAAAACAGCAGCTCTGGGAGGCTATTCTGACATCATGCAAAGAAATACAAGCAGAAACTCTCCAGAAACTCACAAGTTCATTGGATGCAAAAATTGTGAAGGTGATATCAAAGAAGGGTTCCTATGTTAACATGTAACTTGGCCTGTTAGGATGTTTTGGAGTTAACTAGCTTTTTATTTCAGTGAATGTGACCTGTTAATGCTGCAAATTCAACAAATGAGCATTTTCAGTTCTTTCAGACATATCAAATGTTTAGAAACTCTACTGTGCTTAATAATTTGGAACAGTGCATTTAGAGGTTTTTTTTTTAATTTTGAAGATTATACTGTTATCATTGGGAGGTTTCTTCAATAGAATTCGATGTATACTCTAATGGGTGATGACTTTACAATCCGATCACGTGATTAGGACTACAATGCATCAGGCTGATCTCTGTTATTAGGCCACAATGCACCGGGCTGAATATGATGTCCCGGCCCGGGCATTACAGCGGCAGAGAGGACGGGAGATTCCAAAAGGAGGCGGCAAAGCATCAGAAGGGATGATGCCCAGCGGGGACACAACGAGGAAGGGCTCATGGAGCCGGCCCGCCTTTCCAGTCTCCTAGATGGAGAACATATTTAAGTTCAAATTAATTTTTTCAAAATTGTTATAGGGCCCCTTTAAGTCAGAGAGGGATGGTTAGAAAACAGATAGGAAGGTGCAGGGACAGCAAGTGATAGGAGAGAGGGGTAGATCGAGGAGACAGGTTCCCTTTAATAAGTATAAAATATAGAACTAACAGCATCTGCACAGCATATCAAGCTATGGTAAACGTGAAACAGCAATAACAGACAAAGTGCAATAAAAACTCAAAATACAACTGTATATCAATGTACTGGTGTCAATTCATGCATTCATTGTAAATTCATGATATAGCAGGAATAGAATCTAGTTTAGAAACTCAGAAAAACAAAATATGGTACAGTTTCCCCAGCATACTGAGACATCTGTTCTCATGTCCAATGGTTCCCTCAATTTTGGCACTGAATGTCTCGAAACCCATTGACACGTCTGAGGGTGTCAATCATCAATAAATGTGATTCCCCAATAGCTAAACGCATCAACTGTAACTATGGGGGATATGTTATGCATCAGTTTCATGCGCGCTGACTAAGTTAAAAACCCTTGAGAGCAAGAAATTGGTATAGGGCCATTCTACAGCATAAAACAAGGTGGATTTAACACCGTAAAATTCTCTTGGATTAAATGAATAACTTTCTTTTAATGTCTTTAGCATGTGAGGGTTACGTTAGGGTCAGATGGTAAGGGAAGTCAATGGAGGAGTGGAGGTACTGTTGCACAGGTTATATGGTGTCATTTCTCTTCAACGGCTTATTTTTGGAAACCTATTTTTTTTCAGGAATCTTCGGTTATAAGCGTGGCTTGATGTTCTCCCTGATGCTCTCTATTATACTATGTTGCCAACCCCATTATCATTCATTATCCAAAATTCTTTAAGCCTTTATTAATTTAGTATTATGTAGAGGTTACCCTATACCTGTTTTACTCTTTTATTCTATCCCACATGCTGTTTCACAACTCTGGTAATTACAATGAATGATGTATAATCATATGATTTACATGTAGATTAAAAAAAACTTGAGAATATCAAGTCAATACTAGTAGTTTCTCTTTGAGATAAAAATATAAAAAAAATTATAATAAAATGTTTCATTCTTTTTGGTTTCATAAACTGTATATTAAGAAATACACAATATACACAATATAAGACTTCAGCAGACAATCCAGAGTGACGCCTAGGTGACCTTATTTTGTGCCAACATACGTGTCATCTAAGTCCATGTTTATTTGCCGTATACAGCCTTAAGGCCTTCCTGTGTTGCTTGGGAGCTAATGATTAACTAAGTGTCTTGAAATAAAATATCATGATGAAGTGATAACTATGTTCACGCCTGTGTTCAGACATTCTATTTGTGTGTTCTGCACTTTAACTCATGAATATGAAATTAGATAGATAGATAGATAGATAGATAGATAGATAGATAGATAGATAGATAGATATACTAGAAAAAACTGCAAAGCACTCGTTACACTGTGCGAGAGGTGCAAGCCGTGTCGCTGGATCAACAAGTAGTAGTAGGAGTAGTGGCCGGAGGGCAGGCATACATTGGCCAATGGATGTACCAAGAGCCCCGGTTTTTAATAAAAAAGTGAGTATTGAGTTTTTTAGAAAGAAACGGATGTTTTAATTTTTTTCTCAAACCATTTGCTTGTTAGCATACACTTTTTGGTTAAACTTAGAGTGCAGCAGTGATTCTTTTGTTTCTTGTTGATCCAGCGACACGGCTTGCACCTCTCGCACAGTGTGCTTTGCAGTTTTTTCTAGTATATATATCAGACAAGGTGGAGTGGCTGGCTCCACCCAGCTGCAGATTGCACCCCCACCGAGCCCAGGTGCTCAGGGATCAGGATGAGGTCAGAGGGACCAGGGAGTCCGCGGACAAGGATCTGGCAGGGATGTCAACGTAGGACCCTCCGGACCCCGGGGCCGCCGAGTAGTGGCCGGAGGGCAGGCATACATTGGCCAATGAGTGTACCAAGAGCCCCGGTTTTTAATAAAAAAGTGAGTATTGAGTTTTTTAGAAAGAAACGGATGTTTTAATTTTTTTCTCAAACCATTTGCTTGTTAGCATACACTTTTTGGTTAAACTGAGTGCAGCAGTGATTCTTTTGTTTCTTCTAGATAGATAGATAGATAGATAGATAGAAAGATAGATGCAAGAGTGTAATCAATCATGTTCTTTTGCCCCTATGAAAAAGTTAAAGGGATCCTGTCACCCCCAAAACACCTCAAAACCTATTAAAAGCTGTCCCTACAGCATAGTAACACTTACCCTACACTCCTTTTAGCTCCTAAATGCAGCAAGTGACATTGAAGAAAAATGTTATTATAGTACCTCATTATGGATGATAATGAGTGACTATGCAGTGCGCGTTTTGAAGCTGACAGAGCGGCGCGGGTGTATACGTCACCCGGCGCCGGAAATGACGCGTATCGCGTCACCCAGCCCCACTACAGGCCGGCAGAGACACCACAGAGCGGCGGGGAGGCGCGCATTTTAATCAGATTACAAGATCACGCCTATGGACCCGTGATAACATGAAGAGGGAGCGCCTGCCAGGGTGACTATGAATAGCATAGTCACTCATTATCATCCATAATGAGGTACTATAATAACATTTTTCTTCAATGTCACTTGCTGCATTTAGGAGCTAAAAGGAGTGTAGGGTAAGTGTTACTATGCTCTAGGGACAGCTTTTAATAGGTTTTGAGGTGTTTTGGGGGTGACAGGATCCCTTTAAGCCTGTCAGGGCTCTGGATCTTCTGTTACCTTTTGTGCATTATAGCCCTTTTCGAAGATAGTGTCTGCAGCTTCACTCCTGTGATCCTCCTTCACTGCCTTTATAAACCCTAGTTTACCTTCTAGCCAATGCTTTGTATTCTGCTTGAATCCCTGGCTCTCTGCTTCTCAAGATTGCTCCTCCTCCATAAGGTCCACCTCAGCTCTTTCCAGCAACCTCTCCTACTCTCAGTGACTTACCTGGAACTTGCTGCTTGTGTTTTCTCAGTTACTGCCCCAGCCTGCCAACCCTGGTCATGTACGCCCTGTCTACTTTTAGCAGTTTATTGTTTTTAAGTGAACAGTAGCAGTACTCTGACTGTTTGGACTTCATAACACTCACTGCTCTGCACTGGTTTTAGGACTCATTTTCAGAGGCTTATGTAACCCAGGCCTCCTGGGTGTGGATTGTCTTTTCTACTAAGCTGCATTTCCCAGTGAGTGCTTCTTCCAAGAGACTTTCCATGCCAGCATTTCTGTGGATGAAATATTTCTAATGACTTTTCTGTTTATTGTCTACTAGCTGTAGTACCCGGCTACGCCCGGGTTAATAAATAACTGATGTTAGCTATAACAAAATAGAATTGAACATGTCGTATTAATGACCTGTAGGAAAACAGAAGCTGAGCTGTGATTGGTTGCTATAGGCAGCCTAATAAATCTCCAGCCAACAGTAAACCCACCCCCTGGCCGGGCAGTATATGTTACCTCACACATACACATAGTAGACAGCTCATGTGATCTGCCTTAATTCCCTATATGGCACATGTGTTGCACATTGGCTGTTTTTAATGAGATGTTTATTTTTGGAAATTAAAGATAGCACACATATGAGGCGCGTTGTGTGAGGCAATTTGTGCACATCTGTGTCTGTCTGTGTGGTGTGTGTGTGTCCCTGTGGGGCAAGTGCATGTGTCCCTATAGGGTGTGTATGTGTGTGTGTCTGGACTGACAGAGCAGTGCTATAAAAAAAATTTCTCTGAAGCCTTTTTTAAAGTATTCAGTGAACCCACTAATTTGAGCTTTACTACTAAAAAAACTTTTAATAAAATCCTACAATCTTGTAATCTTAAATTACACAGAAATTTCCACATAGAAGTCTCAGGCACGCAACGTAAAGGTACAGTGTGACTATTAAAATCAGTAATTGATGTGATGAAATATAACAATTCTTATGGTACCTTTACACGCCGCTACCGAAGGTTAGAAACCACTGGGTTCCTAATGGTACCCGATACTGCAATTACACGCCACTACAAGGTGCTCCACAGTAGGTATTTTCGATCCCTGGAAGCACCGACAGGTGCCGCAGGTTACCTTCTGTGGAGCACCTTCCCTGATTTACACGCCGCTACCACAAGGCAAAATGGGAGGACCTGGGGCAGCAGGGACAACACATAGGCGTGCAGAGTTGTGGATTACGAGACGCTCGTACGGTGATTGGACAAAGCAATAACATCATGATTGGCCAGCCAGCGCAGGGAGGCTGGCTAATACATGACGCTATAGCAAATGTGTAGTGACTGGTCATCTAGTTAAATATACCGCCCTGTACAGGGACAGCCAATGGGTACACAGTATTCCCCACCAATGATAGCTGATGGGTCGTGGTATACATGACGCTGTAGCACGCCCCAGGTAACTCAAATACCGTACCTGTGCCCCGATTACATGCCGCTACCATAGGGTTTATACCTGCTTGTTTTTGAGCAAGGCTGAAAGACCAGTGTCCAAAGAGACAGGACGGTGCTACCTGAATTACACGCTACCTCGCGGTGTTTTGAAGGTACAAGGTACAATTGTCTCCGAAACCCAGTGGTTTCTAACCTTCGGTAGCGGCGTGTAAAGGTACCATAAGATGTTTTATTTTGACTTATGCTATATCATTATATAGAAATGTAAGTTTCTTTTCACTGTGGTCTTAATGTACTTTTATGAAAACTTGAAAGTTTTTCTTTAAAAAAAAAATAATCTTGCATTCAGAAAAAGAATGCAACTTACTTTATTCCTATTAAGTAGTGTATGTGATTCATAAATTTCTGCATTATGCTTATAAAGGAACAAAAGAAGACTTATGGTAATGACCCCTGTACTAAAAAGGTAGTGTTGAAGACCAAAAGTGCAGAGCAATAGTGGATCTGCACATCTGCAAGGCACATTATGAATTAAGAAGCAGATTGAACATAATTGGGATCCTGATTACTTAAAAAAACAGCCATTGTTCAATAGGCAGCTTTCCATTAAGGATGATCAATTACATAAATAAGATTACACTTCTGCAGCTTTTTCTAATAAAATGCCACAAATATTCCTTTACAGCTAGAATATTAGATCTTTGCTGAGAACCTATTGATGTTCAGTATAAAGCTTCAACATTCTTTTATAAACATCCAGAGCTGCAATCCTTTGATCTGACCATATCCTCAAATTTGATTGCATAAGAAAGATAAAAAGGGACATTTTCCAAATCATAAGAAATCTACAATTCTTTTATGGTGTATGAAAATAAACACTACAAAGAATTGGCAATGCCATTGCTTTAAAGAAAAAAAAAACTCCATCCGAAATTAAATTATTACTGTTCAAGTATATTTCTATAGCTTCCCATTCAAGAAGTAGGATATACCAAAATAATCTAAACTCCTACAGCCCATATCACATACAGGAGCATCTCAATGAATTAAAATATCATCAAAAATTAATCATATAGTATATATTATATAGTGTCATTACATTATCTGTTTTTTTTATGTTTTTAAATTTTTTTATATTTTTCTGAACACACATTTTTCTGAGGATTCCTCACACTCTCTTTATGACAAGATGTTTCTGTTCAGTGTATGACAAGATGGAGATGAAGCAGAATAGTAACTCAGTCGGCCATTGTTGCTCTGTATGCAGAGAAATGTCAGCACTGCAGAAATAACAGGAAGTAATAGATGTGTACAGTGTGTGGGCTTGTGAAAATAATGTCCTCCACAATGCTGTGCTAAGTATGAATCATGCTGCCTATTCATTATCCATTCTACCTCAAACAATGTTTATGTAGAAGAGTTCGGTCCATTCTAATGGCACCAGCATAACAAATATGAGGTGCTTTCCTGCTTTGTATGTAAAATATGGACTCATATGCTGTATTATCTCAGAAATGTGAGATCAATGGGGCGTCTACCTCTTAGGACCTCCCAACCATGCAGGTGACTGTCCATTATCATCCATGGGAGATAACTAGGCCAATAGATGGCCAGTAGGATTAACCAGAGGGTTTGCATTTCAGCTTTTTTTTTTTTTTTTGCCCTCACCAGGAATTTGATGCTTGGTTGGAACAACCGTCCTGCATATCTGATTGATAGGTTTCATGTTGGGTCTCAGTGTTGTGCCTTAGCTTTGCGCAACTGGACAGAGTGTCAGGACTCCCAGATCTTCTGATGGTATTTTGTGGATTCTTGTCCTTTTCAAGATGGCGTTCTCTGCTTTACTCCTCTACATGTGTTTTTTGTCTCCCAGCTTTTATAAATCCCAGTCCATCTGTTAGTCCTCCGCTAGAGTATTCTGTCAGAATTTCAGCTCTTGCTACTCCTTCTCCTGCAAAATCCGTGTGTTTCTCCTTTCAGTTTATCAGAGGTTCTGCTTGCTACACCTGCTGCCAGCTTTTCATGTGTTCTAAGTTACTCTTGCTGCTTCCTCTGCTTCAGCTCTTGCCAGACCTGCCCTGTGTCATGTAAGCATGTTGCTTAATAAACTCCCTTTACGTTGCTCCCACTAAACTTTGTTTGTTTAATCACTGTGTGTTACAATACAGACCTTTTCCTCCAATAAACTTTTTGTTTCAGTTGTGTCCTGCCTCATGCAAAAAGATTCCTGAGCTATTCATTATACTTGCAGAGTGAGCATATACTCTACACATCACCCCCATTTTGCTCTTTGGTTTGACACTATGGAGCGCTCACATTGATATTTTTATTGATTAAGAGATGCACACTTATTAGTGAATCAGTCATACATGGATAGTGTGAAAAGAAAATAGGGAGGGGGACAAAAGGCGCAATAGTGCCCTATCACTAGTGACACTTGTGTAAGGAGGTGGTGCTGTGAAGCTGCTCACCTGGTCCAGTTGTGATCCCCACAACTGGTTTGAAGGCGTTTTGGAAACAGTGTTCCAGCTGCTGCAGGACCTCCACCGACCACTGGATAGTGGTTTTAAATCCAAGACCAAGATGGGAGTACTGGTGTGCCACGGTCCGCGCTGCTGTGGTATGAAAAAACTCACCAAAGAGTCAGCAGTTATTCCATCCTTTATTTCCTCCTCTCTCCAACGCGTTTCAGCGCCACACCCGGCGCCTTCCTCAGGGACATTCATGTCCCTGAGGAAGGCGCCGGGTGTGGCGCTGAAACGCGTTGGAGAGAGGAGGAAATAAAGGATGGAATAACTGCTGACTCTTTGGTGAGTTTTTTCATACCACAGCAGCGCGGACCGTGGCACACCAGTACTCCCATCTTGGTCTTGGATACATGGATAGTGGCATCTGCCTCACCACAAATTTAACTTCAGTCAGGAATTTGAATAAGATTTCTGATCTATGGTATGCTGCAGCGCGTCATGAATGACAAAGAAAGACAAGTAGTCAACTGGGAATTTTTCCATAGCAGAATACTAATTCCATATATACATTATACTATTTTGTCATTAACTTTTTCAGTAGAGCCATTGATTCAAAGTAATTTTAACTCCTTCCCGACCTTTGACGTTGTACAATGTCATAAAGGTTGGTGACTTCCTGACCCTTTGACGTTGTATAATGTCATGGCGGTTACCGCGGCCTGTTGATGCGGTAACCGCCATCGGGCCCCGGCATTCTGTGATTCTTATCACAGAGCATCGGGGCTTCATTTCGGGGGGAAGGGGGTGGATTCCCCACTCCGCCCTGATGATCACTGTGATTGGCTGTTTGAATAGTCAATCACAGTGATCATCACTCCAGCTATGGAACGGGCTGTCACAGCCCCTTTCATAGGCTGGAGCGCTGAAGGGGGTGACTATCGCCCCCTTCATGCTGATGGGAAGTGGTCCAATGATCACTCCCATTATCAGCTGAAGCATCATGGCGGCGGTGCAGACCCACATGTGCCCGCCGCCAGCTTCTGCCCGCGCTTCTCTACAGACTGATCTCCCGGCACGGAGACCAGGCTGCAGGGAAGCAATCTAACAGGCGGGCACAGTGAACACATAGCGAATTTCTGTGCCCGGGCTGCCAGATCACTTCTCTGCAGCCTGGCTTCCGTGTAGGGAGACGGGCTGCAGAGAAATGTGGGCAGAAGCAGGTGGCGGGGAGCACATGAGCCCTGCACTTAGGGTTGGGGGAGAGGGAGTACACAGTCCCTCACCTCTCCTAAGCGGTGATCAGCTCATCATAATGTAATTACGATGAGCCGATCACCATGGCAACATCAGGTCACCTGACCCAAGTCTCAGAGATCACATGATCACATGTCCTCTTGTTGTAGTCTCTGGGGTCATAGTGATGATGCATTGTATGGCAGATCATTGCCATACAGTGCACTATCACCGTGACCCCCAGAGACTACAACAAGAGGACACTTGGTCCCTTGTTGTAGTCTCTGGGTTCACAGTGATGGTGCACTATATGGCAATGATCTGCCATACAGTGCACTATCACTATGACCCCAGAGACTACAAGAGGATAGACTTGAAGAAACAAAAAAGGGCACTGGGTCCTATCTTCGGGCAATTATGCCTTTATGTGGGTTTGCGACACACCCGATCGATGTTGCTCAGCTCAAGCACAAGTACAATCGATACAATCAGAAAAAGAAGCGGCACTCACCGGGTTGCAGGCATATGGATAGTTTATTCAGTCCTTATCTGGGTTACACAGATTCCCTCCCTGCATGTGTAACAAGAGGATACTTGATCCCTTGTTGTAGTCTTTGGGGTCCCAGTGATAGTGTACTGTATGGCAGATCATTGTCATACAGTGCACAATCACCGGGACCCCAGACACTACAACAAGAGGACACTTGATCCCTTGCTGCAGTCTCAAGATGTACCAGAAGCGATCAAGCGACATGGGACCATCAATGTGGACTACGTCGAAGGGCAAAATAAAGATGGAGTCTGAATTTGTGTTTGTGTTTCTTTTTCTAATAAAAGTTATTTTTCTCTGTGTGGTGTATTTTTTGACTATTTACTAGAGATTCCTAATGGCTGGATCTAACATTGGCCCAACATTATGAATCTTGGGCTTAGTGCCAGCTGCCAATAAAAAAAGCTGGCATTAACCCCTTTATTATCCAGTTTGCCACCAGCACCAGGGCAACTGGAAGAGTCCGGGTACAGTGCCAGAAAGTGGCGCTTCAATTAATGTGCCATTTTCTTGGGCGGCCACGGGCAGCAATTTGCAGCATAGGGGGCCCAGAATGCTTGGGCCTCTCCATGCTGAGGATTCCAGCCCCCAGCTGCCTAGTTGTACCTGGCTGGATCAAAAATATGGCAAAGCTCCACATAATTTTTTTTTTTCAAAAGAATTTCTATAAAAAATTATTTTGGGCTTCACTGTATTTTTGGTTGACAGCCAAGTACAACTAGGCTGCTTGGAATGGGTGGCAGTCTGTAGCTGCCAATTTGCACCTGGCTGGCAACTAATAATATGACGAAGCCCACGTTGTTTTTTCTTTTAAATTATTTCTATACCAAAAAAAACGATATGGAGCTTTGTCAAATTTTTGGTTGCCAACCAGGTACAACTTGGCAGCTGGGGGCTGGAATCCTCAGTGTGGACAGGCCCAAACAATCTGGGCCTCCCATGATGTAAATTGCAGCCCACAGCCACCCCAGAAAATGGCACACTCATTAGAGGTGCCATATTCTGGTGCTGTACCCAGACTCTTCCACTTGCCCTGGTGCAGGTGGCAAATTGGGTAATAAAGGAGTTCATTACAGCTTTTTTATTGGCAGCTGGCACTAAAAGCCAGAGGTTCATAAAGTCGGGCTAATGTTAGACCCGCCATTAGGAATGTCTAGTAAATAGTAAATAATACACAACACTCAGAGAAAAATAAATTTATTAGAAGAAAAAACAAAGAAACATATCTCAACTCTATATTTATTACTCCCACATTACCCTCCACGATTCTTCATCCAGAGTCTGCAGGGAAAGAATAAGCGACCTCTCCCTGCAGGAGTCTGCAATCATGCTGAAAGCAGGGACTTGGTGAGTCACCATGGCTCCCCGTGGCAGTAAACTAAAAATGTTGTCATTTGTGTGGTTTTCCGCTGTTTAGGCATATTAGGGGCTATCCAAACAGTACATTACACCCACAGACCATGTCATCAAAATATGTTTTCCAAAATGTCACTTCTTCCCTTCAGAGCCCTGCCGATTGACCAAACAGTGGTTTTCCACCACATATGAGGTATATGTGTACTCAGGAGAAATTGCCCAACAAATTTTAGGACATTTATAGATGCAGTACTAATTCCTACCAGTGTTAGTGCACTTAAACACAGTTTAGAGAATACTTCCGGTTCCGGCGCTGCGGGGATGACAGTATGAGGGAACAGCTCCCGGGACCGCGCCGACCATCCGCCTCAATCTTACCGAGAGAGTAAACATCCAGCTCCCATTCACGCTGGCGGCGACTCCCCGTGGTGCAGGGACCCTGGACAGGTATGTCCTGAGGAGCTCGGGGAAAGACGCGGCCGAAATACATAAAGCCGAGGCGTGAGGCGGGAAGCCGGGAAACATGGCGGCGGAAGCAAGGGGCCGCGCTCTACTACTAAACCTTCCAACCGGCCGTAGCCGCAGCTGCTCAGGATCGGGAAGAGAGAGGACTGCTGTGGTGACAGATTAAGGAGAGCGGGCGGTTGAACCGACTCCAAAAGAAAAGAGTAAGTCCCTTGTGTGCGGAGCTGGGGGGATAGAGGAGAAGGAGACAGGAGTCCAGGGGGATCTCAGGAGGAGAACCCTGACACAATAGCTGCAGCCTCACTACACTTGGTGAATGCAGGGACGATAGACGTGCGGGCACTGGCAAGAGAAGTGGCCCCATTCATCTCAGCCAATCTGAAATCACTCATCAGAGAGGCAATAACGGACGCTATGGCAGGCATCCGTCAGACAACTATACAGCATGGGGAGAGATTGCTGGAAGCGGAACGCAGATTATCAGAAGCTGAGGACAGAATATTACATCTAGAGAGCCACATAGCTTCCCTCCAGAAACATTCAGCTTATTCTGAGGAGAAACTGGATGATTTAGAGAACCGCTCAAGGAGGAATAACCTGAGAATGGTGGGGCTACCTGAGTCTATTGCGGCTGATCTAATAGACACCATTTGGGAGGAAGAATTACCGAAAGCCCTGGGATATCACACCCAATGCAAGATTGAAAGATCACATAGGGTAGGCCCCCCAAAAGACTCCAAAGATGGTCCACGGCAAGTTATTGCACGTTTCTTAAACTTTAAGGATAAAGAGAAATTACTTAAAGAGTATAAATTCAAAAAGCTCCCACTGAATTAAAGGACACAAAGTCAGACTGTATGAGGACTATTCGGCCGAATTGGCCCGCAAGAGAAAGTCGTTTAGCCCGGCATGTTCGTTACTACAGTTAGGGCCACAAATATTTGGACAGTGACACAATTTTCGCGAGTTGGGCTCTGCATGCCACCACATTGGATTTGAAATGTAACCTCTACAACAGAATTCAAGTGCAGATTGTAACGTTTAATTTGAAGGGTTGAACAAAAATATCTGATAGAAAATGTAGGAATTGTACACATTTCTTTACAAACACTCCACATTTAAGGAGGTCAAAAGTAATTGGACAAATAAACATAACCCAAACAAAATATTTTATTTTCAATATTTTGTTGCGAATCCTATGGAGGCAATCACTGCCTTAAGTCTGGAACCCATGGACATCACCAAACGCTGGGTTTCCTCCTTCTTAATGCTTTGCCAGGCCTTTACAGCCGCAGCCTTCAGGTCTTGCTTGTTTGTGGGTCTTTCCGTCTTAAGTCTGGATTTCAGCAAGTGAAATGCATGCTCAATTGGGTTAAGATCTGGTGATTGACTTAGCCATTGCAGAATGTTCCACTTTTTTGCACTCATGAACTCCTGGGTAGCTTTGGCTGTATGCTTGGGGTCATTGTCCATCTGTACTATGAAGCGCCGTCCAATCAACTTTGCAGCATTTGGCTGAATCTGGGCTGAAAGTATATCCCGGTACACTTCAGAATTCATCCGGCTACTCTTGTCTGCTGTTATGTCATCAATAAACACAAGTGACCCAGTGCCATTGAAAGCCATGCATGCCCATGCCATCACGTTGCCTCCACCATGTTTTACAGAGGATGTGGTGTGCCTTGGATCATGTGCCGTTCCCTTTCTTCTCCAAACTTTTTTCTTCCCATCATTCTGGTACAGGTTGATCTTTGTCTCATCTGTCCATAGAATACTTTTCCAGAACTGAGCTGGCTTCTTGAGGTGTTTTTCAGCAAATTTAACTCTGGCCTGTCTATTTTTGGAATTGATGAATGGTTTGCATCTAGATGTGAACCCTTTGTATTTACTGTCATGGAGTCTTCTCTTTACTGTTGACTTAGAGACAGATACACCTACTTCACTGAGAGTGTTCTTGTCACGGGTGGCACGGATGACAGGGTAGAGGCCACGCGCAGATGGTCCCAGCGTTTGGCCAATCAGCCATAAGGTTTGAGGACGGTCCGTCTTTCAGGGGCATTTACCTTCTGTGTAGATAAAGAGAAGGTATGATAAGATCTCCCTATCATGGGGAGACGGCTGGGAAGGTCTTGTGCTCGGTCTGGTTTCTACACCAGTATTCTGGGTCTCTAGGACCCAGCAGGTTCTTCCCACCTTTATAAGGAGTTTCATTGCCCTCCCTCGGTGCAGGTGATATTTCCTTGTGCACTCATTATCCTTGCTCCAGCAGAAGCTGAGGTTGTGGAGGTTGCTGTGCTCTGCTGCAAGATAAGTGTTTTCTTTCCCCATTGTCTGTTTTTTCCTTGTGTTTGTCTTTAGTTGTTAGTGGAGGGGTCTAGTGAACCTCTCCATCTGATCCTTAGATAAGGTAGTGCTAGGATCAGAGAGGGACGAGGTTCGTGGTCGGCGACAGTTGAGGAAACTGTATAGGGACGTTAGGGCAGACAGGGTCAGCCCCAGTAAGACTAGGGGTCACCCTCTCCCTCTTGTGCCCATAGCTTTAGGGACTCCTTATTCCCCCCCCCCCGTCGTGGTCCTACGCTGAGTGCCTCTCCCGCTCCCAGCGTGACAGTTCTGGACTTCAGTTGATGTTGTGAACGGGTTCTTCTTCACCAAATAAAGTATGCGGCGATCATCCACCACTGTTGTCATCCGTGGACGCCCAGGCCTTTTAGAGTTCCCAAGCTCACCAGTCAATTCCTTTTTTCTCAGAATGTACCCAACTGTTGATTTTGCTACTCCAAGCATGTCTGCTATCTCTCTGATGGATTTTTTCTTTTTTTTCAGCCTCAGGATGTTCTGCTTCACCTCAATTGAGAGTTTCTTTGACCGCATGTTGTCTGATCACAGCAACAGCTTCCAAATGCAAAACCACACACCTGGAATCCACCCCTGACCTTTTAACTACTTCATTGATTACAGGTTAACGAGGGAGACGCCTTCAGAGTTAATTGCAGCCCTTAGAGTCCATTGTCCAATTACTTTTGGTCCCTTGAAAAAGAGGAGGCTATGCATTACAGAGCTATAATTCCTAAACCCTTTCTCCGATTTGGATGTGGAAACTCTCATATTGCAGCTGGGAGTGTGCACTTTCAGCCCATATTATATATATAATTGTATTTCTGAACATGTTTTTGTAAACAGCTAAAATAACAAAACTTGTGTCACTGTCCAAATATTTCTGGCCCTAACTGTATATAAGAAAAATGTCAGATTCCAACTAGCATACCCTGCCGTACTGAGGTTCAGGGACTGGAATGGAGACACAAAGTCTTTCTTGAATGGCAAAGTAGCGCTACATTATCTACAACAGGGACCCACAGAATCAGCGAAAGACCAGCGAACAACGGGATACGCAAGGTCCTCGATATCACCGTCTCAACAGTCCTATGCAGCCAAGGCAGCTGTTATACCAGACTCCAGATGTGATCGAGCTACGTCAGAGGACAATGGTCCATGGTCAAGAGTCCAACACAAAAAGAAAGATCGAAACAACAACAGCAGCCCCAACGAGAGGCCCAAACAAAAGGACTACCATGTGACGCCAGCTAAAGGGCCAAAGGAAAAGCCTACATTTCTAGGAGGAAGATGATAGGTCCCAGGCACCATGCATCCGGTTGAATGCCCTCCATGACTATCTCTGGCTTTACTCCTGCACATGCTCTCCCTTCTCCCCATGTTCCCCCGGATTCCCCTCCTCATGCCCCCGTCCCCCACCTTCCCCATCCTTCCCCCCCCCAGTTGACCTTAATAAATTTGGGGATAAAGCGGGTCGCTTAATGGCTAGGCTAGCCAAAGGTAGGAGTCATTCGGACCCAATTATGGCTCTCAAGCAGAAAGGAGGTGTCATTACTACTAACCCGAAAGAAATAAATTCAATATTCGAGAAATTTTATCGCCATCTATATAGCACAGAGGTAGACCAGATTCAGGGAGCGGAAGATTGGCTTGCGAGGGTGCCACTCGATTCAGTTTCTGAGACAGACCTGGCAACATTGAATGGGCCTGTAATGGAGACTGAGGTTGACATGGCCATTCGATACCTGGGAAATGGCAAAGCACCAGGCCTTGATGGATTCTCTGGGGAATTCTACAAACTTCTACGTGAGGAGTTAACCCCGCTACTGACCAAACTGTTTAACGCCATGACTGAGGGAGATCTCATTCCGGATGATTCTAATGTAGCCTACATTAAACTATTACCTAAGGGGGACAGGGATAGAGAAGATCCAGCAAATTACAGACCCATCTCACTAATAAACCTTGATATTAAAATCTTGTCAAAGATTATGGCGGACAGGCTGGCCCGGATTCTTCCCGATCTTATACAAAAACAACAAACGGGGTTCGTTAAGGGTAGGTCAGCTGTGACTAACGTCCGGAAAGCCCTTATAGTTATGGACGTGGTGAGGAACGGGACAGATGGAGGGGGGAGCAGCCCAGCCATGGTCGCCCTCGATGCGGAAAAGGCCTTCGATAATGTGAGGTGGCCATGGCTGGGTCTGGTCCTAGATCAAATGAAAATACAGGGGAGATTTCATCGGTTCATACAGACTCTTTATGTTAACCCGACAGCGAGGGTACACACGCCAGGATTTTTATCTCCTAAATTTCCTCTGCAAAAGGGAACCAGGCAGGGCTGCCCACCATCCCCACTCCTGTTTAATCTGGCTTTGGAACCACTAGCAAGGTTCATTAACAACCATAGCTCCTTTAAAGGCATCATGGTGGGACAGGCAGAAGTGAAATCCGCTATGTTTGCAGATGATATAATTCTCTTTATGGACAATCCTGATAGTGAATTGCCGGCCTTAGTCACAGACTTAGAGACGTTTGGAAAATTCTCGGGATTCAAATTAAACAGGAAGAAATGTGAGATTCTGAGAATAAAAGGGGGGAGTGATATGAGTGAACCTCTAAGAACCCTGGGAATTCCCATGGCCTGCTCCTATATTAAATATCTGGGACTCTTATTGGGTAGAACTCCGGGCCAAGTATATTCGCTCAATTATATGCCACTCTTCAATAAGATAGAACAAGAACTGAAGAGATGGGCTGGATTGCCCCTGTCTCTATTGGGACGTTGCCATTTATTGAGAATGGTGAGTTTTGCCCGATTCTCTATCCCATGCAGACCTTACCCTTAGTTCTAAAACACTCTGACATCCAAAGACTAAACAAGGCTTTTTCAACCTTTATTTGGAGGGGAAAAAAACCAAGATTACGTTTGGGGACACTGATGTTACCTAAAGATAGAGGAGGAACAAATTTCCCTGATATACGAGGTTACAATTTAGCCTGCATAATGAGGCACGCAGTGGAATGGATAAATCATACAGAAAGATACTCAGATAGACAACTAGAGATAGCTTTCTGTGACCCATGGGATAGATGCTCATTGCTGCACACACCATTGTCGAACATACGAAACATATCAAACACTCAGTTACCTTTAGAGACACAATCATGACCTGGAAAGCAGTGAGAAAAAAATGTAAACTACCCTGGAGAGTGTCCAAGTATCTCAATCCATGGGCCTATCCTAACTTCGAGATGGGAAGAAGCAATAAGTTATTTGAGCAATGGAAAAGGAAGGGGGTAAGACAGATGGGAGACCTGATTCACTTGACAGATAGACGATGGTTGACGTGCCAAGAGATCACGGAAAAGTTCAACCTTGAAGGTCCACAGGTACTTCAGTATTTACAATTAAAGCACCAGATAATGCAACTACTCATTGATGTCTCTAAGGAGTCCACGTCTAACGCATGTGACAAACTAATTAATTTGGACATTGTCCAATTGAGCATATTTGTGATATATAGAGGGCTAAGGGAGATTTTAGTTCCTGACGGATCAGATCGTATCTTCACTAAATGGAGTAGATTTTTATCCTCTGAAGATGTGGTATATGGTGCTTTGGCGGGATTAGAAAAAGTGAGGAGACACATAGTGAACGAACAATGGAGGGATTCCCATTTTCGCATTATTCATGGACTTATCTATGGTTTTAATTTTCCTCAGTCCGCGAGTAATCCAAATAGGCTAACCTGTTGCCCTAAATGTCAACAAGATAGAACTGACATGATTCATGGAATCTGGAGCTGTGTTAAAGTGCAGGATTTCTGGCTAATGATCAAGAATATGATCACTGAAATGTGTGATAACACGGTGGAATTGACGCCTATGAACTACATACTCCAGAACCTTGACTCATTTCATAGTCAGAATTCGGGGTATATTTGGCACATGTTCTAATCTTGTTAGCTAAAAGATTGCTACTCTCTTATTGGCTACGAGCTGACTTACCTGGAAAATCGGATGTCTTAAGGGGATTGTCCACGGCAATGGACATTGATAGGAGGGAAACGTTAAGAGACAAGGAATGCATGATGGGTACCTTCATGAAAAAATGGAGAAGATATATAGAGACACGGGAAACAGATGAAGAAATTCAACAAATCATGAATCCATTCAGGGGGACTTCTTAGTACCTCTTAGAGGATATTAATCACTCCTTGGGAAAGCTTGGAAATTAGAGAATGGGTAAACAGGGATGTGATAGGTGGTAATTTCGAGATAAAATATTGAAAGTTTAGCACTGATCTGCCTTAATGTACACTTGGAATGAAAGATCATTAATGAACATTACTGTCCACTTCACCGTTTTAATGTTTTGAAATTTGTTTTGATGATGTTATCGGTTTGCTGATATACGTTTTGGAAAATGTGTTTGTTATGTGAACCATACATGATGTACTTCAGCTACAGGACAATAATCCTATTCAATGTTTCTAAACGATGTATGTTATGTGGTGTTAATTCTTTAATAAAAATGATATTTAAAAAAAAAACACAGTTTAGATACATAAATATAAGTAGCACTATTTAGTGACTAAATATGAAAAGAGAAAATTGCAGCTAAGCTAAAAGGAGTAAAAGAAGACACTTCGCTTCATCAATGCGCATTCATGTCAATGCGCATTCATAAACCACCGAGTCACCACGACAGTCTTGTCAACTGGGTCCCTAGATCCCTTCCTCCCTATTTTCTGGCACAGTTTAGATTTAGTTTATAGGCTGTCTGATACCTGCGAGCAATGGAGAATGTAGGCCTATAGGAGCAAGGAAAGGTGTTACTTTTAGCTTAGCTGACATTTTCTTTTTTTCATATTTAGTCACTAAATAGTGCTACTTATATTTATGTATCTAAACTGAGTTTAAGTGCACTAACACTGATAGGAATTAGTACTGCATCTATAAATGTATGAATATGGGTTCACCCCCTATGTATGTACCATTCCCCACCTAGTTATCCGGTGTACAAACATGCTATTGCTTTCTGATGTCAGCCTTCCAATCTATTCTTGATTATTGATTCCAACTAGGCAAAGATTGCTAATAAGTAACACCTTTCCTTGCCCCTGTAGGCCTACATTCTCCATTGCTCGCAGGTATCAGACAGCCTATAAAATAAATCCAAATTGTGCCAGAAAATAGGGAGGAAGGGATCTAGGGACCCAGTTGACAAGACACACCTCAACGTGATGACTGGGTGGTTTGTGAATGGCATTGATAAAGCTAAGTGTCTTCTTTTACTCCTTTTAGCTTAACTGCAATTTTCATATTTAGTCACTAAATAGTGCTACTTACATTTATGTATGCAACAAATTTTAGGATCATTTTATCCTGTTGTCCATGTGAGAATGAAAAAAAGTGAGGCTAAAAGAACATTTTTGTGAAAAAAAGTAATTTTTCATTTTTACGGATCAATGTGTGAAGGACCTGGGGGTTCAAAGTGTTCACTATGCATCTAGATAGGTTCCGTGGGGGGGTCTAGTTTCCAAAATGGGGAGCACTTGGGGGGAGCTCCATTGTTTAGGCACACAGGGGCTTTCCATATGCCACATGGTGTCCAACTAACGGTTGCAGCAAATTTTCCACTCAAAAAGTCAAACGGCACTCCTTCCCTTCCGAGCCCTACTGTGCGCCCAAACAGTGATTTTCTACAACACATGGGGTATCGGCGTATTCAGCAGAAATTTCACAACAAATTTGTGAAAATGCAATAATTGAGGCTAAAATAACATTTTTGTTGGAAAAATTTAAATGTTCATTTTTTCCTTCCACGTTGCTTTATTTCCTGTGAATCACCTGAAGGGTTAATAATCTTCTTTGAATGTAGTTTTGAGTAGCTTGAGGGGTGCAGTTTTTGGAATGGTGTCACATTTGGGTGTTTTCTGTCATATACGCCCCTTAAAGGGACTTCAAGTTTGATGTGGTCACTAAAAAATGGTTTTGTAAATAATTTTTGTAAAAATGAGAAATGGCTGATGAACTTTGAACCCTTCTAACTTCCTAACAAAAAAAATGTTGTTTCCAAAATTGTGCTGATGTAAAGTAGACATGTGGGAAATGTTATCTATTAACTATTTTGGGTCACCTAACTCTCTTGTTTAACAGAATAAAAATTCAAAATTTGAAAATTGCCAAATTTTCAAAATTTTTGCCAAATTTCCAATTTTTTTAACATATAAACGCAAAAATTATTGACCTACCGGTAAATTTACCACTAACATGAAGCCCAATATGTCACGAAAAAACAGTCTCAGAATGTCTAGGATCCATTGAAGCGTTCCAGAGTTATAACCTCATAAAGGGACATTGGTCAGAATTGCAAAAAATGGCTCGGTCAGTAAAGTCAAAACAGGCTGGGTGGTGAAAGGGTTAAAGTAACTTTTATTCAGATGTTATTGATGAGGAAAGATTTCTGCACTTAATGTTTGCTGTGCAACAAAAATTTAGTAATATACATGTCCAATTGCAGAAATTAGCTGTCCATACAATACACATGCTAAGTTCTGGCAGGAGGTGTTTGATATGTCAATATGGCACAGGGTGAAATGCTTGGGTATGGATTAAATGTAATAACTATGGATGCTTTCATAAAAATGGTGGCACTGCTCTGAAAAAGAGGAATGCAGACAATTTACAATAGTAACCTCTGCTGTGCCACCAGGTCCTGATCATGATCCCATAGTAGATCGATCCCCTCATGTTAGTAGTACCAATACTGAGGCTGTTTGGCTACATCTATCCTACAATTTGTTTTTCATATCATGATCAGTAATTAAAAAACAAATAGTAATCTGCAATTTTCACAGTGGCCACTGGGGCTTTTTTGTAGACTCACACTTCCTGAAAATGGCACCAAGAGTGTACCGACTTGAGGCATCATACTAACACATCAGTTTTACCATGTAGTGAATATGGTGAATAAAGGAAAAAAAAACATTGTGGAATTTTACTTTTTCCCAATTTCATCACTCTTGGAAAAAATTTTTTCCAGTTGTCCAGTACAATATATGGTAAAAAAAATGATGTCATTCAAAAGTACAATTTATCAACAAAAAACAAGCCCTCATATGTCTGTATTGACAGAAAAATAAAATGAAGTTAAAGTTCTTGGAAGCAGGGGAGGAAAAAAAGAAAATTGGAAAATCACCTGGGGTGAAGGGGTTAAAGGCAATCTGTCACCAGGCTTGTGCAACCTCATTTGAGAGCAGCATAATGTAGGGAAAAAGATTCTAATTCCAGCAATGTATCACTTAGTTTACTGGGTGCATCAGTTGTGAGACACTCAGAATGTTTAAGGGTAGCATGTATTAGACTTTAGAAAGTGAACACCGCCCACACCATAGCTTTCTATGTACATTGTTTATTGACAGTGAGATGTTAATCAGTGCTGGGGTCATGGTTGGACCAGGTCTCACATGGCACCTAGTCCTCTAGTGATAATCTCTTGCTCATAAACTCTCCTTGTATTTAAATAGCAGTGCACAGCCAAATACGTGACATACAACTGAAATCAGTGGCTCAGTCCCTACATCATGCTGTCCTCAGATTATGTAGCAAATATCTGCTCTCAAATTTCCTTTAAGGCTAGGGCCACACTTAGCAGGTGTTCCACGTTAAACGGATCCAGTTACTGTAAATCCCAGCCTGCAGTAATGGCCAGCGTTAATGTCGGGGGCTGCCTGCAAACGCTGCTCCATGGTAACCCAATGTTTACCATGGATGCAGCCACACAGGAAGCCCCAGGAAATACGCTTTAGCAGAGCGCACAGGAAAATGTTGTTAGCAATGTTTTCCTGTGCGCTCTGCTAAAGCGCAGCTCCAGGGCCTTCCTGTGTGGCTGCATCCATGGTAAACATTGGGTTACCATGGAGCAGCGTTTGCAGGCAGCCCCCGACATTAACGCTGGCTGTTACTGCAGGCTGGGCTCTGCAGTAACTGAATCCATTTAACGTGGGGCACCTGCTAAATGTGGGCCTAGCCTAATATAGCTTGAGATATGAAAAAATATGCATTGAGCACAAAAAAACAGTTTTAATTGTGATTTTCTGCTGATAGCATCCCTTTACTGAGACTGCTAACACTGATGTAAAACCCTGCAAATGGCATCACTATTCGCTGGACATCAGTCAATGTGAATTTTGAGAAGGGTGAATGGGATGAACTTTACTCAAATCTCTATTTCAAGTATGACTGGAGCTTTCTTTTTATACGAAATACTCCAATCCAAGAATGGTCAGCATATCATGAAGAATAATATCATATACCAATCACAGAAATTAATAATTTTAGTATAGGGCATCATCCAAGTAACCACTGATGATGTAGTATACGATGTGGTTGGATATCAAAGCCATTAAATCTGGCTGCAATAGATACATTTAGTGATTGTTGTGGAGTCCCAACTTTGAAATAAGTCACAGCAGGTTATTACTACCATATGTTTGGAGGCCAAGCTTTCACGGCTCCTTTTCAGAGAGCACTGCAAACACTAAAGCTTTTAACCTGTGACTCATACTCACTTTCTTGTTCCCATACAACTTGGAGCCAACTCTGGCAGGGATATTGACAAATGAAATGAGGGATTTGGGGGAAACAATAGTGAGGGGCCTATGATGAAACTTTAGTTTCTAGTGAGAGAATTCACACGTAGATGCTTATACTGCACAAGGCTTTGTTCTACTCACTCTCCCAAGTGGTCTGCTCTATTATTAGATGGACCTTATAGCTGCCATCTGCACAGGCTTTGCTTATTTGGGCAGACGCACCAACACCTCCAGGGACAGGTTAATGAAATCCAATAATCACAATTTAGATCTAAAACTTTTATACAACCCAGATGTAATTACACTGCTGAATGCTAATAGAATAGAAGAATACTTAAATTCCTCAACAAATGGAAGAGGATAAAAGTATGTCATAATTCTAAGTGGTCGCTTTGACAACACACATAATAAAATTGGAACGATACAGAGAAGATTAGCAGGGACCCTGGACAAGGATGACACGCAAGATCATAAACCGTTCCACAAAAAAAATACGTAATAATTGACTATGATTTAAACAATGAACAATAGAATTAAGTTTGCTATTTGGAAAAGATTCACAGAATGGATAGTAGGATGCAATTGAGATACTCTAAGCCTTCACTACTGATATCCATAGACAGAAATTTGAGTCTTGTTACTGCAGATCCTAGAAGTTTGGTGTTGCTTAACTCATAATCGATCCTCTAGGTAACATTATAGGCTTTATTGGCAGGACCAAAATACATTTATTTAGTCTTGCCAAAGCAAGAAAAATAAATATAACAGAGAAGGGAATTGGGGATTGTGGGAATGGGGTGTTGGGGGGCACAATTTGGGAAATAATTGTCCATTTGGGGGTTTTAAGTTCCTCTCAGCTTATGACATATGGTGATGTACTGGGCGGCGATCTCCACTGTTGATTCCTCTTCCCCAATTAGGATTTAGAGTTTCCTCTACTTGTCCATGGATGGGAAGTGTGGGTTGTGAATAGAAATGAGCCACCACCCTATGTTCTAGTTCGATTCAATTCGTCGAATCGGGGGGGGTGTTCGACGAATGTTCGTCGAACACCATAGAACACTAAATAATGAGCTGTGTGGGGCATTTTCACTTCCGCAATGTATATACATACATTGTGTAAGTGAAATGAAGTAAAAGAAAGGGTTAAAAATAAAAAAAACTGTATGCTCACCTGTCCGGCAATCCACCGCTGCCTCCGGCAAGGTCCTGATGCTTATAGGACCTGTGGTGACGTCACAAATTGGCTAACATGACCGCAGTTACCGCGGTATCTGCAGTCATGTGACCCGATTTGTCACGTCACCACAGGTCCTATAAGCATCAGGACCTTGCCGGAGGCAGCGGTGGATCGCCGGACAGGTGAGCATACAGTTTTTTTTATTTTTAACCCCGCACAGCTCATTATTTAGGTGGAAAATGCGGCAGATGCTTTTTTTTGTTCAGATCTGATGCATTTTCGAACCAAAATCAAACATAACCTAGAACTGCCGAATTTGAAGCAAATTGTTTGAATTTGGCGAATTACTCGAACACCACCAAAAACAGCTCGAATTTGAGATTGGCGAACAATTTGAGTCGAACACCGCTCATCTCTAGTTGTGAATGGACAGTCTCTGGAAGTGGGTTTCCGAGACCACTGATTCCACAAATGAACTCTTGATGAGGCATACCAGACATTCCAGGTAACTACATGAGGAAGCTGCCTGATAGAATGTCAAGGGTGTGTAAAGCTGTCAGCACAGTAAAAGTGAAATCTAATATTTAACACATATTCTATTTGTTTTTGCTTTTACCGTATATACTCGTGTATAAGCCGAGTTTTTCAGCCCATAATTTGGGCTGAAAAGTCTCCCCCTCGGCTTATACACAGGTCAATACGGTAGTCGGGGCCGCTCATTATATATGCACTGCTTCCCCCTGTCAATCAGCGGCAGGGGAAGCAGTGCATATATGCCCCCAAATGCTGGCACTCTCCCCCCTTGTAAGGGCCCCCCCCGCTCCGTATCTTACCATCCCGGTCTTCTGCACAGCGCCGCTCCTCGGTGCTCCGTTCTTCATGCTCCCGTCCTGCTACATCCGGGGATCCCAGATGCAGCGAGGACGGAGCATGGAGAATGGAGCACCGAGGAGCGGCGCTGAGCAGAAGACCGGGATGGTAAGATAAGCAGCGGGGGGGGGGGGGAGGCCCTTACAAGGGGGGCGACTGCCAGCATTTGGGGGCTGCTATATACCCCCTGGGGGCTGCTGTATACTACCACTGGGGCTGTATATACCACTGGAGCTGTATATACGTCTGGGGCTGCTGTATACTACCACTGGGGCTGTATATACCACTGCAGCTGCTGTATACTACCACTGGGGCTGTATATACCTCTGGGGCTGCTGTATACTACCACTGGGGCTGTATATACCTCTGGGGCTGCTGTATACTACCACTGGGGCTGTATATAACACTGGGGCTGTATATACCTCTGGGGCTGCTGTATACTACCACTGGGGCTATATATACCACTGGGGCTGCTGTATAATACCACTGGGGCTGTATATACCACTGGGGCTGCTGTATACTACCACTGGGGCTGTATATACCACTGGGGCTGCGTATACTACCACTGGGGCTGTATATACCTCTGGGGCTGCTGTATACTACCACTGGGGCTGTATATACCACTGGGGCTGTATATACCTCTGGGGCTGTATATACCACTGGGGCTGTATATACCACTGGGGCTGCTGTATACTACCACTGGGGCTGTATATACCTCTGGGGCTGCTGTATTCTACCACTGGGGCTGTATATACCACTGGGGCTGCTGTATACTACCACTGGGGCTGCTGTATACACCTCGGGGCTGCTGTATACTACCACTGGGTCTGCTGTATATACCTCTGGGGCTGCTGTATACTAACTACTGGGGCTGCTGCTGTATATACCACTGGGGCTGTTGCTGTATACTATCACTGGGGCTGCTGTATATACCTCTGGGGCTGCTGTATACCACACTGCTGGGGGCTGTATACCTGTGCTGGGGTCCACCCTCGGCTTATACACGAGTCAATAGGTTTTCCCAGGTTTTGGGGGCAAAAGTAGGGGGGTCGGCTTATACACGGGTCGGCTTATACACAAGTATATACGGTATATGTTTTTCTTTACTTTTACTATGATATGCACATGCCAGTATGGACAAGGTAAACCACTGCATGAACAGGTGAGTCCATACTATTGTCGGATAATGTCCATTTGTCAAGCCTAAATAAAACCAAGCCCACTACATTAAAAGTACAGCTATAAAGAGATGCATAAGTTGTTGGTACACCTTAGGCAATAACCTAGGAGACACAAAAAATGTATGTATCACAAATGAGGATACCGGTATTATAAACTATACATGGCAGGGAAGGGTCCCTGTTATATATTTGGGAAATGGGCACTGATGCTTTAGGAAATGAAGCATTTCAATAACTTGAAACAGAATGTGCTTTGATAATGGGTACTCTTCAATCCTAGCAGGGGCGTAACTACAATAGGTGCAGGGGTCCTGCAGCCTAGGGGGGTCCCATAAGTCCCTTTGGCCTATAGAAAAAGACTAATACTATTAAAGATTTGCAATAATTGGGGGCCCTGTTGGAGCTTTCGCATTAGGGCCCCTGGGTGTAAAGTTACACCACTGAATCCTAGACACATCAAAGCAGCTCACTAGAGACAATACACCATTAATGAAAGCAGTTTAAGAAATATGTTAAAGTTTAGGAGCTAAAATTACATCTTAGTAATACATTTTCATGAGGAATAACAGAAAAACGGCACAAAGCTGAGACTGATGCTCCATTATCAATATTTCAAGGGGGATACAATTTTTCTAAATAAAGAAGATATGCGAGTACTGCTGAAAGTTCTCCTGTATGGTGATGGAGAAAATAAAGGACAGGACTGAATAGACCAAAGCGTAGCCAAAAAGGACTAAAATGCCAGAGGATAAGTATTAGACAGAGGGCAAAGGCTTTACTTTGAAAACACCGCCCTAGTGAGCGTTGAGAGAAAAAATAAAAGGCTGGAGTTGGGCTTTAAAAGCATTTTTTTCTCTATTTTTTTTTAACTCTTCCATAAAGTTCCAGAGATATGGATCTTTCTATTTACTGCTCTCAATATGCTAATGTTTATGGTCTTCACCAAAAGAGTGTTGTTCATATGTAATTATACAAAGAATAAACCAGAATTATTAATATATCACATGGACAAGTCACTAAAGGGTCATTCCATGTCAAGTGATCCAAAAATGAATATTTTTTTTTCCCTGACGTCCTCAGATTTTTAAAAAATTTTTTCTATCTGAAGAACAACTTTATCTAATTACAAAAAAAAAGTTTTGAATTTTTTTCTTTATCTGTTAATTTTTTACAGATTTTTAAAGTTTTAAAAAAGTGCGAATTTTGGCCTGGTATGGCTTTACATTTTCTATCATATCTCGGGCTAAAAATAAGATAGAGAAACAAAATAAACACCAATCTACTCAGAACTGTCCAGGCTTTCATCAGATATGTCACAAGAGGATATTTGTTAATATTTTACCCATGTGATCGCAAGCGCAAAACTTTAAAACGCATTTCCGAAAAATCGGCGCGCTTTAAATATTTCAAAAACTGCCCATGTGTCTGCTGTGCTCTTAGCCACATCTGTACCAAATTTCAAGTTGGGATCGCAATGGGATCATATTTTAACATATTTTACTAGTAAGAGCGTCAATGGGTCATTCCATATCAAGTGATCTAAATATGAATATTTTTTTTTACCTGACGTCTTTAGATTTTTTTTTTTTTTTTCCTTTATGAAGTACTACTTTAGTTAATTACAAATTAAAAGTTTGGAATTTTTTTCTTCATCAGTTAATTTTTTACAGATTTTTAAAGTTTAAAAAAAGGGTGAATTTTGGCCTGGTACGACTTTAAATTTTTTTATCTCAGGCTAGAAATAAGATAATGAAGTGGGAGAGGCATCATTTTACTCAGAACGGTAACAGCTTTCATTTGAGATGTTACAAGACTATGTTTCTTTATATCAAATTCAAACTATTGACGGGCAATTGTGAAAAAATGACTGATTGTGTTCTTGGTGACTTTTGAATTGACACTATAATAGTTAAATATTTTGCACTTAGGTCCAATGAATGCGTCCATGGGATCAAGCTGGGACAGAGTCATCACAAATTAGCCTTATTTGCAGATGACCTGCTACTTTACATCTCCCAGCCCCTGGTCTCCATCCCTTCGGTCTTAATGGAGTTTGAACGGTTCGGACAATTGAGCAACTTTAAAGTGAATTGCTCCAAAACCGAGGCACTCAATATTTCTTTGCCTGGAGAATTGGTTTCTCATCTATCTAAACAGTTCCCATTTAAATGGAAAGTAGAAGCCATTAAGTACTTGGGAGTCCTTATACCAAAAGATCTTAAACAAATATTCAATTTAAATTATCAACCCCTTTTGACTAACGCGGAATCGGCATTTACCTCCTATAGACAATTAAAGCTATCCTGGTTCGGGAGAATAAACGTAGTCAAGATGGATGTCTTGCCCCGACTCTTATATACTTTTCAGACAGTTCCTGTTCTATTGGATAGAGGTTTCCTCTCCAAAATGCAATCTATGATCCTTAGATTTGTCTGGGGGGGCAAGAGGTCCAGATTGCGAATGAATATCCTATCCTTGCCCGAGACCAGAGGAGGGGTTGGACTACCCAACATACGAGCGTACTTTGAGGCTTCCTCTCTTGTTAGAGCTCTAGATTGGCATTATCATGCGTCCTCCAAGAAATGGGTAGGGGTGGAGCAAGAGGGTTTGGGAATTCCGCTGAAACACCTGCTTTGGATTTCCCCTAAAGACTCCACAGACCTAGTACCTTTGACAGACATGACCAGAAACACCTTGAAGGTATGGCACCTAGTGACGAAAACCCTCCGCTTAAACGACAGACTTAGCCCTTTGACTCCCCTTTTTTCCAACCCATCTTTCCCACCCAGATTTGACAGGCAGAGATTTTTATGTTGGCGGATTGTGGATGACACCCGAGTAGGACAGACTCTGTCCAGTGGTGGTTTGCCCCCGATGGCAGAGCTACAACTCAAAGAACCTACGAGACCTCTTAAGTGATTCGAATTTCTCCAATACAGAGCATAATTATATTCAGCTGACCACTCTTGCAGGGTAAGATTGACGCCCAACGTATTGGAGAGGTTATTCCAACTGGAGGCTCCACCGAGGCGCAAAATATCATTTCTATACCAGGCCTTAGGGTCCATGAGAGAGCAGGGCACCCTTTACTTCCAACGTGCTTGGGAGAGGGAATTGGGGTGTAGCATTTCAGAAGCTAATTGGCAGAAATGCTTTATATTTACTCACTCACTAGCTAGCGCTTGTTCTGCACAAGAAAGAAGCTATAAGCTGCTCACTAGATGGTACTTGTGCCCGACGACACTCCGGAACATGTTCCCTGGAACCCCTGATACCTGCTGGCGCTGTGGGGAAGAGAAGGGTACAATGATACACATTTGGTGGAGTTGTGGGAAATCCGGCGGTTCTGGTCTGAGGTTTTCAATGCATACGCCCGGATAACAGGTAAAGAAGCCGAATGCTGCCCAGAATCGGCAATGTTATCCATTTTTCCAGGTCCTATTGGGCTACAGAAGAGGGATATTCTCCGCTTTTGCATCTCGGCTGCTCGTGCTGTGATCCCGAGGTTCTGGAAATCAAGCCGGGCTCCATCTCTACTTGATTGGTTCAAAGAATTGATGGACACATATCGAATGGAGGAGCTCGCAGCTGATGCGTCGGGATCTCGGAACAAATTCTTAGGGATTTGGGTTGAATGGATTCTTTTTCACGACTCTGCAGAATTTAGGAGTATCTTTTCCAGCACAGATAATATGGCTCGACCTCTGGCTGATGGGGAGCCAGTGGGATGAGTACCCTTTCTCCTTCCCATACCTCACCCGTCCCCCCCCCTCCTTTTTTTCTTTTTTTCTTACGTGGCTTTTCTTTCCCAGTATAACTTTTTCTAATGGTTTTTGTTTCTCTTCTCTCTCTCTCTTCTTTTCTATCTCTCTTTTCTTCCCATCTGATACATTCAGTCTAGGTATTTCCTTTCTACGCCTATACCTTCAGAATTCTAGTGAACATTAGACAGGTATCGAAAACTCTGAGCTGTGAGTAGATCATTAATATTTCGGCCTTCCTTTCCGGTACACCAGTCGATAGACTATTCCAACTAGGCCTCAACGGGTAATGACCCACTTACGTGGTCAACCTGTTAGAAGGGGCCAAGTAATAAAAATCATTCTGCTGGGGCTGCTTGTCCCCTTGACATCAGAACATCTCAAAACCCTGAGAAAGGTTGTATACTTGAGTGTTTGGAATTATATTTAGATTGTAGTATATATTGCACCAGAGATAAGCGCAAAAGTAAATTTGCAGCTTATCTTAAAGTTACTAATAACTTTGTGAATTCTCTTTTTGTATATTTTATATGTCTCAAGATTTTGTTAAAAGATTGAATGTATGTCTTTCATATGTTTTTTCAAAATTTAATAAAAATGAGATTAACCATAGTTAAATATTTTAAAATATGATCCCATCACGATCCCAACTTGAAATTTGGTACAGATGTGGCTAAGAGCATAAAAGACACATGGGCAGTTTTGGAAAATTTTTATTAAAATGTTTTTTTCGGAAATGCGTTTCAAAATGTTGCGTTTGCATTCGCATAGGTAAAAAATTAAAATTAACAAATATACTCTTGTGACATATCTGGTGAAAGCCTGGACAGTTCTGAGTAGAATGGTGTTTATTTTGTTTCTCTATCTTATTTCTAGCCCGAGATAAAAAAATTTAAAGTCGTACCAGGCCAAAATTCACCCTTTTTTTAAACTTTAAAAATCTGTAAAAAATTAACTGATGAAGAAAAAAATTCCAAACTTTTAATTTGTAATTAACTAAAGTAGTACTTCATAAAGGAAAAAAAAAAAAAAAATCTAAAGACGTCAGGTAAAAAAAAATATTCATATTTAGATCACTTGATATGGAATGACCCATTGACGCTATTAATAGTAAAATATGTTAAAATATGATCCCATTGCGATCCCAACTTGAAATTTGGTACAGATGTGGCTAAGAGCAAAGCAGACACATGGGCAGTTTTTGAAATATTTAAAGCGCGCCGATTTTTCGGAAATACGTTTTAAAGTTTTGCGCTTGCGATCACATGGGTAAAATATTAACAAAGATCCTCTTGTGACATATCTGGTGAAAGCCTGTATAGTTCTGAGTAGAATGGTGTTTATTTTGTCTCTCTATCTTATTCCTAGCCTTAGTTATGAGGAGAAACGTAAAGGCAGGCAACAGCGAAATTCACACTTTTTCCGAACTTTGAAAATCATTTAAAAAAAAAATAAATTTTTTAAAAAATTTTTCTCTTCACATTTTGCATTATCTGACATGCTATTATCAAATAACAAAATCTCAAAAGAATTAAAAATATAGAGGTAATAATCATTGGTTCACTTGACATGGAATGACCCTAAAGCCAAATATTTTATTAACTATATATATTAAAATAACACAACACAGGGTGGGCCATTTATATGGATGCACCTAAATAAAATGGGAATGGTTGGTAATATCAACTTCCTGTTTGTGGAACATTAGTATATGGGAGAAAGGAAACTTTTCCAGTTGGGTGGTGACCATGGTGGCCATTTTGAAGTCGGTCATTTTGGATCCAACTTTATTTTTTTCAATAGGAAGAGGGTCATGTGAAACATCAAACGTATTGAGAATTTCATAAGAAAAACAATGGTGTGCTTGGTTTTAACATAACCTTATTCCATCATGAGTTATTTACAAGTTTATGACCACTTATAAAATGTGTTCAAAGTGCTGCCCATTGTGTTGGATTGTCAATGCAACTCTCTTCTCCCACTCTTGACACACTGAAACCTCAATGCCACTGGATATCCATTGATGAAGAATGGCCCCACTATCCTTGTACCCCATATACCACTCCACACCATCAATTTTTGTGTTCCATCAGTCTTGGAGGGGTCTATCCACTGTGGGTTAGTGTCAGACCAATAGTGGTGATTTTGTTTGTTAACTTCAAAATTCACAAAAAAGTTTGCCTCATCACTCATCTGAAGGCAATTGTCTCTGCTGTGAAGATATGAGATGTGCAGCATCTGAAACAACGGATACTGGAAGCCTGTTCTAGCATTTCTTCTGCAGTGTTGCTACCATTCTTTTTCTTATGAAATTTTCAATAAGTTTGATGAGTCACATGACCCTCTTATCATTGAAAAAATAAAGTTGGATCCCAAATGGCCAACTTCTAAATGACGACCATGGTCACCACCCATCTGGAAAAATTTGCCCCTCCCATATACTAATGTGCCACAAACAGGAAGTTAATATCACTAACCATTCCCATTTGATTTAGGTGCATTCATATAAATGGCCCACCCTGTAGATAGGAAGCGAAAAGTTAATTATACAAAAAGAAGACCCCCCCCCTGAGTCAGTAGATAAAGGTGGAAAAATTACTTCATTTCCAAGAGTACTTCGTACAATTCTAATAGACATGCAGCAGCCAGAACAAAAGGCATCAATATTACACTACAAGTAACTTCCATAAATATGACAATCCTAATTTTGACATTGGTAGAGATGTAGGATCATAAGGCATACTTCAGCTTAACTGTAATATAAATACCCCTAACTACCCCAAAATTCATATGGGCCAGTTGGCCGACCACAGATATGTCATGTGTCCTATATTGTAAAGAAAATCATGGCTGAAAATATGAGAGCAATATCTTCCATTTACAATGCTCCCAGGCAGAGTTATGGGAAAGGCTTCAGTTTCATAGCCATCTTTAGGTTTGAAAAAACCAGCCCACATGAGGTCATCAGGGGGAGGTTGGTGGGTGGGGCTGAGGTTGACAAAAGAACTCTGCCATATTTTTGCAGTGTATTACTTTGAGGATGACAGCATTACACTACTTTCAGAGTACACCCAAGGGAACCATGTGGCACTACACTGCGTTCGTGTGGCCACCAGCAGCAAGGAAACTGGTAACTGAACTACATTTGTCTACATATGCTTCTCACATGCTGCTACCTTATAATTGTATAAATTACTGTAAAATCTGTAAATATTGTATTACTCTAGTGTGCCCCTATGATGATTAAATACATAAATTAATCTTGGGTTGCTCTTTTATCTCGATCCGCAAAATCCCCACTTCAGGTTAGTTCTGGCTCGACATAATCCCCATCATGGACGGGCTTATATTGAACGAGGAACTGATGGAAGTCTTTTGTGATTGAGCTATTGGAGGACAATGGACAGTGATGGGTCGGCAACACCCATATCCCGCCCTTTCACTGTGAACACCTTAATAAATCTGCATTTACAGTGCAGCTGCAGACCCTCATTTTCCTTGGTCAGTTCTCTGATTGTCCAGGCGATAAGGGGGCACTAGAGAGCAGCTGTTGTAATGTCCTAATTTTCCCTGACAGGGTGTTGTCACGGTTTTGGCAACTCAGATGCTCTGCAAAAGTGTCTACAATCTATTCCAACCAAATTTGAGTTGAAAAAGCTTCCAAGCCCTGCCATGTGCCCAAACAATAGTTTCCAACCACATATGGGGCATTCCTGTACTCAGAAGAAATTGCACAACAAATTGTGCAATCCATTTTTTTCCTTTCAACCTTGTGAAAATGAAAAATGTAAGGTCAATTAAACATTTTAGTAAAAAATTATTTTTTATTTTTTTCTCTTGCTTGTTTGCATTAAAGTGTAACTGCTGTTTAAATTTTTATGCAATAATAATAATAATATAGAGCAAGTGACTATAATAAACGTTCAAATATACTTCATAAGTGAAATCTGGAAAAAAAAATCTTTCAAAAACTTCCAGAAGATGTCCCAACTAGACTGTTTCTAAACCTGACATATGCTCGTTGTTAGGGAGATCCGTCTTTATCTCCACACATGAATGCGGCCATATAAAGGTGGGGGAGCATGGCCTACACAGCGGTTACAGCTAATCAGTTTATCAGTTTATCTCAGGGACAGTGCAGAGCTCAGGCTATCAGAACAAATGGAGCAAAACTGATGTGAATGCAGAGAAGTCAAATAGGATCACAGCTGTGATTTGTGAGCTTTGATCTGTTTTGTGCTGACAGCCAGGAGCCTCCTTTGCCTGAGGTAAACTGATACACTGATCAGCTATGAACTACTGTGTAGGCTCCGCACCCCACCCTCATATGGCTGTATTTATGTGCGGAGATGAAAACAGATTTCCCTAACAACCAGCATATGTCAGGTTTAGAAACAGCCTAGTGGGCACATCATCTGGAATTTTTTGAAAGGTTTTTGTCTGACACCAAACCGGGAGTCGGGACTTCACAGGGCAGGCATCTGCTTCTTCCTTCTGTCACGGAACCACCTGCGGGCCTGCAGATTCAAAGGGAAATTGGCTGAACAGATTTAAAAGGTTGTTTTAAGTCGTGACGCCACCTGTGAGTGTTCCGGTGATGTCCACCGGAGCTGCTTGGGCTTCCGGGGATGGAATGCAGCAAGATGGAAGGCTCCCCACAGGCTGAGCGGTAATCCCCGGAGCCAGGAGCTGGGCAAGATGTTGTGAGGCAGCTGCAGTCACCTTCCACTTGCGGAGATGGACAGTTCTAAAGAAAGCACGGACACTGGAAGTCTCTGCAACGGGTACTTTACTGTAACCAGCAGGTGATACATGGCATACAGTTCTCGGGTAACGGACCGGGTGGACTCAGCAATGACCAGTGTTTCTCAGAGCTCCGCGGTGTTCCTCCATTCTAACTAGCTTGTGTTGCCGTTGTGCCCTGAAGTGCCAGATCGGTACAAGGAGGCTGCTTCAATTTCCCTACCGGGGAATTCTGGCCGATTTGTGGGGAGCCTTGGGTCCTTTTTGGTGGGTCCTCTGCTGGCTAGATGACTTTGGGTGTGCGGCGGTGGTGGGGTGCTCCTGTAAAGCGGTCCCTCCACTCCTGGTTCGCATAGTAGTGCTGAACAACTACTAGCTTCGGTACCAGTAGACCGGTGGTAGATGAGCATGGGATGGTTTTGAACCCACATGTAGATGCCCGTAGATCGGTTGTTGAGACACCGGAGCAATGGTGCCCAACCGGTGGTGGTGGCCCGGGGCTGCATGGGACTGTGCGGGCCCCCTCTCCTACGTTCCTCCTGGCCACGTCTGCTCCTTTCTCCTTCTCCTACATTGCAGAAGCTTGAGCTTCCACCCTCTACTGTCTTCTCCTAACTTCCACTGACACACTACCACTACACTCCGCCCACCAGGACCTTATTGGCCCTCTATACTGATGTGCATGTATGGTATAGAGTTCTGAGTTTTAACTGTTTCATTGCTTAGTCAGAGAATATTGCTGCTGCTGACTTGGCTGCAATACCCTCCTGTGACGCACTCGTTGCGGGGCACCACATTTTCTTCCAGATATCACTTATGAAGTATATTTTAAAGTTTCTTATAATCACTTGCTCTACATTGTTGTTAAATAAATATTTAAATGACGGTTACATTTTAAATCCTCTGAAGCACTTGAATAATTAACAAACTATTTGAATGTGGTTATAAATACTTTGAGGGGTGTAGTTTTCAAAGGGAATTTACCCCTTTTAACTAATTACAGAGCTGCATTTCTCACTAAATGCTCATTTAAAGCAACCCTAATATTAAGGGAAAATTTCTTGTATAAACATAAGATCAGCATTTTAATCATTTGTTCCAACATATGCTAAATAGTTTGACTAGTGGTGTGTAATTCTGCTGAGCAGTCCAGCCCATCCAGAAAATATCACACCGATAAAGACACGGTTATGGTCCTTGTAGTGCCCCGCTGTTATCTTACAAACATCCTATGTCACACAGATCCCTGGCAGCCGCTGTGACCTTGGGTGTGCACAGTAATCTGCCTAAGTGCTATTCCTGTAGTGACACTGCACACTCGAAGTCTGACTGGATGAATGCTTCACTTTCAGTCTGTACCCCAGCCGGAGGTATAGCTCATAAAGTGAACTTTTGCATATTTGCCACTACATGCTGGCTCAACACAATACACAGCAGCACAGCTTATTGGCTGTGAGAAGAGCTGTGTTCTGGTCTGCATTGTAAACTTCTCACTGTGTGTGTGTCACTGCACTAACGTATAGTACTTAGTACTACTTGTTATGTAGTGGCACACAGGCAGAAGATCACAACACAGACTAAAGAGGTTTTTTTTCACAGGAGATGTACTGTGCTGCTGTGTATTGTGCTAAACTGATGAGTTTGGGGAGTCAGACTTGGGGTGAGCAATCTGTCACCAGGGTAATGCCACATGGGCAGACCACTCTGCACAGTAGACGTCACATAACCAGGGATTTGTGACATAGGATGCTGAGAGGAAACAGAGGGGCACTACAAGGACCATAGCTGCGCCCGTATGGGTGTGAGATTGGCTGGCTGGGCTGCTCAGCAGAAGTAAACACCACTATGGCTAGTCAAAATAATTAGCATATGCAGCAATAAAAGATTAAAATGCTGATTGTATATTAATACAGGAAAATTTCCCTTAACATTGAGGTTGCTTGCAACAAGCATTTAATGACAAATGCAGCTCTGTAATTAGTTAATAGGGGTAAAACCTGCTGCCAAGTTCCCATTAAAATGGAGTCTTGTTTGTGAGTTTTCTAGCATATAAGACCTTCAAAGTTGCTTTAAAAGTGACGTGGTCCTCAAATACATAGATTTTGTCAATTTATTGCAAAGAAAAAAAAATGGCTGCTAAACTTTTAACTAGTCTTAACTTAAAAAAAAAAAGATTTAAAAAAAACTGATATTGATGTAAAGTAGACATGTGGTAAAATGCTTTAATTAACTATTTTGTGTGGTATGAACATCTGTTTTAAGGGAATGCTCTTTCAAAAATATAAAATTGCACATTTTTCTAAATTATTGCATTTTTTTATTTTTAGCATAAACAAACACAAATAGGCAATCTCAATTTACTACTAAAGTACAATGATTCACAAAAATAAAACACTCTCAGAATCACAGATATGTAGAAGCATTCCAGAGTTGTTATCGCATAAAGTGACTCAGGTTGGATTTGAAAAATTTGACCTGGTCAGGAAGGTGAAAACAGGCTTGGGTGTTAAGGGGTTAAAATAAGCTTTAGAAATAGATGAGGCGAGCTACGTTTACTCAAGATTACGAGCCATTACTATATAGCCTTAATCAAATCATAGCAAAATTGGTTAAATAATGAAACACCGCTATGGAAAATTATTCAGACCTATTCCAATGAGAATTTTCCACTTGATGCTCTTCTAATTAATTATATGACAAACTCACATTTAAAAATTCCATCTAATCCAATAATTAAGACTATTTTCCTGGCCGGGAAACACTAACTAAACATGTGCAAAATAATAAATGATCTAAATATGAACAAATAAAGGATGTCTCATTAAAATTTTTAAAGTTACTATTAACATCAAAATACCTAAAGACTGGAAAAAAAAAACAGGTTTAAAGAAAATTAAAGCCTTACATGACAGTAAAATCTTTATATCTTTCCAAGTATTACAGGAGTCATACAATATTCGAAACACAGACAAGTCTATGTACAAGACAATTCAGAAATCTATATTGAACTTATTAGACAAGACCTCAAATGTTACAGAAATATCAAGTTTATCTAAGGAATACCAATAGTGCCATAATAATAATCTTTATTTATATAGCACCAACATATTACGCAGCTCCTCCCAATTTAGAGGTTCATATACAAACAGTCATAAGTAACAGTTATCAGACAACACAGGGTGGGTCATTTATATGGATGCACCTAAATAAAATGGGAATGGTTGGGGATATCAACTTCCTGTTTGTGGCACATTAGTATATGGAGGGGGAAAACTTTTCCAAATGGGTGGTGACCATAGCAGCCATTTAGAAGTCGGCCATTTTGGATACAACTTTATTTTTCTCAATGGGAAGAGGGTCATGTGACACATCAAACTTATTGAGAATTTCATAAGAAAAATAATCGTGTGCTTGGTTGTTTTTCTTTAAACATTTGTTTTTTATTACGTTTTTTGTCAAACGTTAGAACAGCAAGTCAGAGAGAAAAGAAAGAAAACACAACAAGGTATATAATATAATACATTCGCAATGTCAAACGTTAGAACAGCAAGGCAGAAAAAAAATCAATCCACAAGTCGGTAACCATTATTCAGTGAATTTTTTTCAGTGAGTAAGCATGCATCAGATATCATGTGAAATGAGAAATGAAATCCTCCGCCTCCCCTGTTTACAAATGTCATTTAATTTCTACACTCGGCTCAGCAGGTTCCTCCCATCTCCTGTAGCTTTAGTCTTCCAAGAGTGCCTCCCAAGTCTTCTAAAAGATATCAATTAGAATTTACAAAGGGTCTAATCATTTCTTCTATTTCCTCTTCTATTAATTTCGTTACAATGAATTTTCTCCATTTCTGGATACATTTTGCTGTCCTCTTATCTTTTTGTCTATCTCCAGAGTTGACTTCAAACCCATTCAGATCTCACTTTCGTTAGGTAATGTGGGCCAATGTCTGAGAATCAGACGTTTCGCCAAAAGCGCAGTAACATGAAAAACCCCTAATAGATCTTTACTCCCAACTTATCCTCCACGCTGAGAAAAATCCAACGCATTGGGTCCAGAGCAACCATAAACCCACCTATTTCATGGAGAAATTTCTGTACCATTTTCCAAAACAGTTGTGTATGACAGCAGCTCCATAAACCATGTATTATATCTGTCTTTTCTTCTTTACATTTTGAACATGCCACTGATCTCTCAGATCGTGTCTCTGTTGGCGGAATATTAAAACAGCACACCATACCATGCATAACGCGGAAGAGACTGTGTCTCCACTGATCATTGACAATGTTTTCTTACTCCCCTCCACCCTGAAAGGATATGATCCACTGAGTCTTCCCTGTTGAGATATTTCACACATTGTGCAAATAGTTTAACTGACCCCGAAGGCACCAACGACTCTCTAGTTAGACTATATAAGTGAAATATTAAGATCAGCGACATCTCTAGCCACCAAGTCATCCCATGCATTATTTCTCACTCCCCAAAACATCTAAAAGCTTCACATGACATGACTTTTAAGCTGATTATATTGTCAACTATGTGATTGGCCTAAGTTGAATGTCTCTAAAACTTCTTGTTCTGACTTCCACCTTCTCTCCTCTTCGTGCATCAGATCACCCATTGTCCTCACCACCTTTCTCTTCCATTCACCACATAAAGCATTTTCTCTGCCTAATGCAAAGCCAGTATGGCTCCACGGGTTGAAATATTTCGACACTCGCCATAATTTAAATTTTTTTCTGACTGCCTTCCAGGCATGAATGTGTCCCTAAATACTACTGATGCTTTAATAACCGGTGGGATGCTTTCTAGAGACACGTGTAGAAGCGAAGTCCTCTCCCATGGCCTACAGAATGCAGTTTCCAAAGTACTATCTGAGTATCGACCAGTATTCTTTACCCAGTCCAACACATGCCTCAACAAGCATGCCAGGTTATAGCCCCTGATATAGGGAGTCCCACTCTCCTCTTGGTCCTTGGATAACATTAGTGTACAGTGCTGTGCAAATTAATTGGGACAAAGCAAGTCTTTACTTGTTTTTCTTGCATTAGTTTTACTATTTCTGATAAGTGTTTTATCAGTTCGAGGTGTCGTTTCCCTTTTTCTTCCACATTTCCCTTTTCGTTTTGGTGAAAACGATCCAGTTTCATTGTGTGTGCAAATTATTTTTGAAACGGTAGAAGCGATTTCTCTTACAGTCAGACTTGTATTGTTCATTAAGAGTAATAATTCTAGACCTCTTCTGTGGTGTACCATTTTTACAGGCACGAATCACACTGAGAGAAAAAGTACACTAAACCACTCCTCACAGAAACAAGTTCTCAACTGAAGCTGGGGGGCAGCTAGCTGTTATTTTCTAACTAAAACAAGTCAAACCACATTTTTTTACTCAAGGTTGTACACTCAAACCTGTTCAAGGCAGTTAAAACTGGTTTGAATCACTGACTGGTAACCCCAACTTACAATTTTACTTACAAAAATGCTTTGTTTCAATTAATTTGCATAGCACTGTATATAGCTTTACCCGTGCGCTTGTTCCCCTCCATATGAACTTAGAAAAGGCTTTGTTTAGTCTGTTTTACGTATTCATGTTTAATTAGCAGGGGGATCGTTTGCATTGGATACAAAAGGTGTGCGAAGCTCACCATTTTAAGCAAATGACATCTACCAAATAATGATAAAGGTAATCCAGCGCCCACCTATCTAACTCTCTCTCTATCTTCTCTATAAGGGGTTTATAGTTTAACACGTACACCAGTCCTGAAGTCCTACCAAAGTGTAGTCCCAAGTATTTTATGGAATTCTTCGCTTTCGGTATCCCTTGTAATTCCAGCCCTCCCCTCTGCCCTTCTCCCCTTATTTTGAGCACTTCACATTTTGTCCAGTTCAGTCGGAACCCCGAGAAAGAGCCAAACTGCTCTAAACTGCATAGCAAATCGGCAAGATCTGTCTCCGGGTTGTTCATGAACAGCACAATGTCATCCACAAAAAGCGCAGATTTAATCTCTACCTTCCCTACCTGTATACACTGATATGTGCTGTAAAAATGTAATAAACTGGCCAACAGGTCTATCGCTAGATTAAATAATAGCGGCGACAGAGGACATCCTTGCCTTGTACCCTTTCCCAAAGAGAAGGCGTCCGAGAGAAAGCTAAGCATATAAACCCTGGCTCTTGGATTAGCATATAGCACTTTTAGAAAGGTTCTAAATGCTCCCTGTAAACCAATTGTATCCAGCACCAGATCCAGCCATGGCTACCTTACATTGTCAAATGCTTTTTCTGCATCTAGGGTGACCATGGCTGGTATCTCATCTATCCTCAATTTCCTATCCCTGTCCTATTTTCTGTCCAGTACTAGCAGAGCTTTCCTCACGTTTGTCACCACTGACCTTCCCTTAACAAATCCTGTCTGGTGACCCAGAATGATTCTCGGTAAGATCAGAGCCAAACGGTCTGCCATAATCTTAGAGAGGATCTTAAGATCCTGATTAATTAAAGAAATGGGTCGATAACCTAATGGATCTTCCATGTTTGTTTCACCTTTGGGCAAAAGTATAATGTATGCCACATTCATATCAATAGATAAGTACTCTCCTTGTAACACTTTATTGAACATGCATGTCAATGTCAGTGTAATTAGCTTCCTTAGCACTTTGTAATACTCCCCATTAAACCCATCCAGACCAGGTGCTTTGTGAGATCCTAGTACTTTAATAGTTGCATGTAAAGTTTGGCATAGAATGTACCCGAGATCTCATTGATCTCTTTAGGATCAGATGTTAAATGACCCTATCTTTTAGAATTGCAATTGTGGTCTGTTCCCATTTTCCCCTTGCTAATGCCCATTTTCCCCTTTCTGATGCTGTTCATTACACACTGCAGGCTCCGTGCACGTTACACACTGTGGGTTCCATGCACATTACACACTGCAGGCTCCGTGCACATTACACACTGCAGGCTCCGTTCACATTACACACTGCGGGCACTGCACATTACACACTGTGGGCTGTATGCACATTACACACTGCGGGCTCTCTGCACATTACAGACTGCGTCACTGCAGGCTCTGTGCACATTACACACTGCAGGCTCTGTGCACATTACACACTGCAGGCTCTGCACATTACACACTGCGGGCTCTGTGCACATTACACACTGCGGGCACTGCACATTACACACTGTGGGCTGTATGCACATTGCACACTGCAGGCTCTGTGCACATTACACACTGTGGGCTGTATGCACATTACACACTGCGGGTTCTCTGCACAATACAGACTGCGGGCAGTATACACATTACACACTGCATGCTCCGTGCACATTACACACTTCAGGCTCTATGCACATTACACACTGCGGGCTCTGCACATTACACACTGTAGGCTCTATGCACATTACACAGTTTAGGGCTCTGCACATTATACATTGCGGGCTCTGTACATATTACAGACTGCGGGCTCTGTGCACATTACAGACTGTGGGCTCCGTGCACATTACACACTACGGGCTCTGCACATTACACACTGTGGGTTCTCTGCACAATACAGACTGCGGGCAGTATGCACATTACACACTGCATGCTCCGTGCACATTACACACTTCAGGCTGTATGCACATTACACACTGCGGGCTCTGCACATTACACACTGCGGGCTCTGTACACATTACCCACTGCGGGCTCCGTGCACATTACACACTGCGGGCTCTGCACATTACACACTGTAGGCTCTATGCACATTACACAGTTTAGGGCTCTGCACATTATACATTGCGGGCTCTGTACATATTACAGACTGCGGGCTCTGTGCACATTACAGACTGTGGGCTCCGTGCACATTACACACTACGGGCTCTGCACATTACACACTGCGGGCTCTGTACACATTACACACTGTGGGCTCTGTGCACATTAAACACTGCGGGCTCTGTGCACATTACACACTGCGGGCTCCGTGCACATTACATACTGCAGGCTCCGTGCACATTAAACACTACAAGCTCTGCACATTACACACTGCGGGCTCTGTGCACATTACAGAGTGCGGGCTGTATGCACATTACACACTGCAGGCTCTGCACATTACACACTGCGGTCTCTGCACATTACACACTGCGGGCTCTGCACATTACACACTGCGGGCTCCGTGCACATTACATGCTGCGGGCTCCGTGCACATAAAACACTGCGGGCTCTGCCATTACACACTGTGGGCTCTGTGCACATTACACACTGCGGGCTGTATGCACATTACACACTGTAGGCTCTGCACATTACACACTGCGGGCTGTATGCACATTACACACTGCGGGCTCTGCACATTACACACTGCGGGCTCCGTGCACATTACATGCTGCGGGCTCCGTGACATAAAACACTGCGTGCTCTGCATATTATACACTGCGGGCTCTGTGCACATTACACACTGCGGGCTGTATGCACATTACACACTGTAGGCTCTGCACATTACACACTGCGGGCTGTATGCACATTACACACTGCGGGCTCTGCACATTACACACTGCGGGCTCTGCACATTACACACTGGGGGCTCTGTACACATTACAGACTGCGGGCAGTATACACATTACACACTGCAAGCATGTGCACATCTGGGAGTGCTGGTGTATATCTTGTATACACAGAACTATACTGTATATACAGGTCCACACTATATATATATACAGTGTATAGGCACACTAGTAGAGCTTGTAATGTGGACCTGTATACACTGTGTAGTGTTGTGTAGAGACAGACACACAGACACAGACATGATACTCACATACAGGACCTGTTGTGATGTCACATGGAGGGAAGGCATCAGGGGTCACATGATGAGCTATCTGTCCGGGCCTGATCCTGTGCCTCACCAGTGTTGGAAGTCATGACTCACTGTCAGAGACCCGGGGATTTCAGCGTTCATGGGGGATATCAATGAAGACCGTAAAGGTGATGGTGAAAAGCGAAGGAGAGACACAAGGTAAGTGTAAGGATCTCTTTAATTTTTTTTAACCTTTTGATGGCCCTTTATGTTTTAGAAAAATGGCGGCCATTGGCCACTCACAATTTGGCAAATGAGGATTTTTGTAAAATTTGAGTAGAATTGAATTGAACTCTAATAAATTTGGTCATCTCTAGTTCAGAGCTGTTTTTCTGGTGCAAGGTGGATGTGTTAGGCAGTTGGTTCAAAATTAACAAAATAGACAATGAAAACAAAACTATCACCTGGTCTCTGATCTGGTTACTGGTTGCTGGAGTCAGGTATTTGTGTTCTAGATACCAGGCTCTTTCATTATATATCAGCTTTGTTCCATACAGCAGGCAAAACTGTAACACAAAAGTAAACGTGTTAATATACATCAGCAAGCGGTGATCACATTTATAGTTCGGTATACTAACATATATCATAGGCCCATGTAATACTATGGATATGTTCTTATTACAAAACTTCATAAATGAGTAGTTTTAAACACATGACAGCCCTCATGCACATTAAAGGGAACCTGTCATGTGATAAAATGCTATTAACCTGCAGATATAGGGTTAATCTGCAGGTTAATGACCGGTGCCTGCACATTAAACCCTACTTCAAAAAGGAAATGTACAGCCACTCAGCATTAGAACTAGCCGTCAGTCAGTGCAGGGGGTGTGGTTACAACCGCCACTCTCCATACACAGAGGGGCGACTGGACCTGCTCTGGCTCTGCCCCGTGACTGAAACCGGAACACTGCTGGGGGGATTGAAGTTCTTTTCCTCCACGCAGCAGAATTTATTGTGCAGGCACCAGGCATCTTCAGAATACTATTACCCTGCAGATTACCCCATATCTGCAGGTTTATAGAATTTTTCCACATGACTAGTTCACTTTAAGGCTACACCTACGTATTGATTTTAACTGTCAACCTACAGCTGCAACCCAAAGGAATTCATTGAGATGTATGCAATTTTGTAGACTGTGGCAACTGTAGCCTGTAGCCTGGCATTTGATCTAATTCATATAAACGTATGGAGTCTTGGGTCAAGCACAATTACAGATTGCGAACATGACTGTCTGTGTGCAGTACTCATCTGCCTTTAGGATAGATAAATGCCTTATGAGCCAGTGAAAACTAGCATTATCTCTTCCACAAAGTAGATGAGATCAATGTTTGAGTATATTTCATTCACACTGACTCATTTTATGTGAAAAAAAGCTCTGTGTGTACTAGTGCACTGACTTATAATGGTTTGTGTACTGGAGGTGCGTAGTTTATTGAACATAAGGACAGCAACATGACCAAAACATATTTAGCTTGACTCTTAGGTCACAGTAAGAGTACCGTTACACGCTTCGATCTAGTGAAATGATATCGATAACGATGTCACGTGACCGCTGTCCTTTTGACATCGTTAGTGCGTTGTCACACGCACGAATATCGTTAACGACGTTAAATATGGCAACACGCTAGCTACTTCGAGAAACACTAGTGAACAATTTTACATAGTGGCAGGAATAAGAGAATTGAGAACAACATCGTTCAAAAACATGTCACACTGAACAATGTTGCTGCTTCCCAGAATGTTAATTGGACGACGAACGATAGATTTGAGGTCCAGATCTCCAATTTTTGATGATCGATCCAACAGTTTATCTTTTCAAGATCGTATGTTTACACGCAACGATGCACAAATGAGATTGTTCGAACGATCTCAAAAGCGTGACGTATCAACGATATCGTAAGCGTGTAACGGCACCCTTAGACAGGCATATGGCATCTGATGCAAGGTCTATAAGACATAATATCTATAAGAATAAAAACACTATGATATTCATAGTGCACCCAAGTGGATATAGCTATGCATTTACAGAATCATCATGTACATATTTTAGGCACTCACAAGAACAGATTTAAAAAAAAGCAAATAATTCAAAATATAAAAATGTAATAAAGATTTATTAAATGAGTAATGCTCAGAACAAAAATGTATCAAATGATCAGGCAATATTGACTTATCTAGTTAATAATAATATATTAAGTACTATGTATTTACAGTACTGTATAGTTTGTAGTTTTTTGCCTTTTGGTTTGTTGGTAATAATTACCTTTTTTTTTATTATGGATGTTTGTTGGTCATTTTCAGGGCAGCCCAATAGTGCATAATGTTACACTAAGACACCAAAATTTTACCTTCCTGGTAGCAAATATATATTACAATTTACCAATATACAGTTGTCCCTCTCTATTGCAGAGTTCATTTATATTCATTTACAGCATTACCATTCCCCATGTCTTTCAAAGATTAAGGCAAACAACAGAAAAACTTCATTGTCTTTTATCATTAACGTTTGCAATATCACGTCATCACACCATGCAGGATTACAGTGGAGTGAATCATTTCCTTTTATTTGTTCTCGGCCTGGCAACAACTAAAGAAGTATCATATTTACAAAAAGAAATTACATTTAAGAGGCTAGCATTTTGATTTCTGCATTTGGGAAAAGGGTTAAGTCAAAGCAATTCTTTAGATATGATTACTACTATCCACTGCTAACTAATGGCTACAATACACACAATCCTAAACAATATCTATTGAAGTCATATTTTCCTTTTTTAAATACTCCAAGAATATAATCAATCTAAGTAACTGTTTGCTGTTACAGTTGATCTGTGGCTATATAGGCTACGTTCACACATTTGCGTATTTTGCTGCGCTTTTTTGCGCGCGCTTTTTGCCGCGTTTTCGGCCGCGCAAAAAAGCGCAGCAAAATACGCAGGGGCTTTCACACACTGCGCTTTCTTTCCCCCAGAAAGCGCAGTGATGTCACAGAGGGGAGGAAGAATCCTGCTTCCTCCTCCCCTCTGTGACATGTGTGACAGCCCCATTAGACTTCACAGTGTATTAATATACACTGTGAAGTCTAAATTAAACAAAAGCAAATGTATGTAAAATAAAAAATAATGAATACTTACCCTCCGACGCCTTTTCCCGGTGTCTGGTGCCTTCTGCCGCTATCCGGTCTCCGGTTCTAACTCAGATCTCTTCTGACAAGACCTGTGATGACGTCAGAGGGGGGCGTTCCCGGGGCGGTCCCATCGCTGATTGGCTGCTCGCGGTCATGTGATGTGTATCACATGACCGCGAGTGCCCAGGAACGCCCCTCTGACGTCACCACAGGTCTTGTCAGAAGAGACCTCACTTAGAACCGGAGACCGGATAGCGGCAGAAGGCTCCATACAGCGGGAGAAGGCGTCGGAGGGTAAGTATTGATTCTTTTTTATTTTTCATTCACTTGCTTTTGTTTAATTTAGACTTCACAGTGTGTATTAATACACTGTGAAGTCTAATGGGCGGCCACAGCTGTCACAGAGGGGAGGAGGAAGCTGGATTCTTCCTCCCCTCTGGGAAAATACGCAGAAGTAGCTGCGTAAACAATTGACATATCAATTGTTTACGGAGCTGCGTTTTCTCCCGGAAAACGCACTGCGTATTTTTACGCAATGTCTGCACTGCAAAGTGAATTTCTCATTCACTTTGCAGGCAGACAAAAGGCACATTGCGTATTTTGAAAAGCGCGCGTAAAAAAACGTGGCAAAATACGCAATGTGTGAACGCAGCCTAAGGCTGAACATAAGAAGAACATAATAATAAGAATTGAGTTTTTTGAAAAAAACGTAAGGGTTTTTTAATTTTTTTTTCTCATATATATATATATATAGCTTGTCAGCATATGTACATCAGTAGTAGTAGCTGAGTGCTGCAAGGTTTTTTTTCTAGTAGTTTAACCCAGCATCCCTGCTGGCACCAGTTCACATTGTCTGTGAGTGCTGTGCAGTTTTTTTCTCTTTTGTATCGTGTGGAGTGGCTGGCTCCATTACTGCAATGTGCACCCTCATTGCCTACAGGTGATCTAGGGTCTAGATGGTGTCCACCCACTTAGTAGTGGGGTAGGGTGGACAAGGAGGACTCATCGGACCTGAAGTCATTTTGTCGCAGTCGATGAGCAAGCAGACATTGGCCAATGTGTGTACTAAGAACTTCAGATTTAAAAAAATAATAAGAATTGAGTTTTTTGAAAAAAACGTAAGTTTTTTAATTTTTTCTCATATATATATATATATATATATAGCTTGTCAGCATATGTACATCACTGGTAGTAGCTGAGTGCTGCAAGGTTTTTTTTCTAGTAGTAAGGCTGAACATACCAGAAATACGTCGACTCTGCTGACAAAAAGAGTATGTATGTATTTTTAATCACGACTGAATAAAGGACTTAACTTTTAGCACCAGGTGCTGGAATTTTCTCTTCTTTTTAAGAGTTATCACCATCCAAAATTCATCCATGAGCTTCTTGTCACTCAGGTCTCCCATGCCTTGGAGACTAGTGGCAAGTTTTGGCTCAGAGTCTCTTTGCCTTGGGAGACTCTTGTTATTAACCCCTTAACCCCCAGACAATTTTCTGTTTTCAAGTTTTTGCTTTTCCCTCTCCTGCTTTCAAGAGCCATAACTTTTTTCAATATAAAATATACAAAGGGAGGGCGAGCGCACAATAGGGTGGTAAATGTGGATACCAGGATGATTACCACAAGGTTCCACTCACCTATTTAAGTTTTGAGACAGTCACAACCACCTTGAACCAACTGGTCGCTGCAGATCCTGTCAAGGAAATTATATAATGCCCTGATGAAGTGGCCATTTGGCTACGAAATGCGTCGGCTCCTTTTCTGATGTACATGTGTGGTAAATAAAGAATAAATCGTATCCGTTTCTTGTGGTCAGCGCGGAGGATATCTCGGTAATACATAACCTAACGCTATTTTTCAATATAAACATATCAGGGCTTGTATGAGTTGTAGTTTTGAATGACATAATTTATTTTACCATATAGTTTAATATAAAATGGGAAAAAAATTACAATTGCTTTGAAATTGCAAAAAGAAGTGCAATTAGACGTTTGCGTTTTTTTTGGTTTTTTATTCGCCATATACACTGTATGGTAAAACTAACGTGTCAGTATGATGCCTCAGGTCGGTATGAGTTCGTAGGACTGGGAGGTCTCAGAAGGGAAGGAGCAATATTTGAATTTTGGAAAAGCTGAAATAGATTGCAAGCACCATGTTGCATTTGCAGAGCCGCCAGGGTGCCTACAAGCAGACACCCCCCCCCCACACACACACAAATTACCCCATTTTGGAAACTAGACCCCTCAAAGATTTTATCCATGGGTATAGTGAGTATTTTGAACAGAATTTCATAACAATAGGTCATAATATTGAAAATTCTCTTTTTTTTTCCACAAAAAGGTTGCTTTAGCACCACATTTCTTATTTTTACAAAATATGGACCCTACACTTTGTTACCCACTTTTTGGACAAATGGGAGGTCTCAGAGAGGAAGGAGGAATATTGGAATTTTGGAAAAGCTGAAATAAATTGTGGGCACTATGCTGCATTTGTAGGGTCATTTGGGTGTCTATACAACAGAAACCCCCACAAATGACCCTATTTTGAAAACTAGACCCAAAAGGATATGTCCATACAAGCAGTTTTATTAGCGGTTTAGACACAACATGTGATCACTATGTCCAAATCGCTGCATTGTGCAGTACAAGCACAGTGGATGGCATTTACAGAAAGCACATGCATTGTGCTTGTTATCTCCAGATTGTTAACTGATGCATGGGGTGGCCTTTTGTGCCACTGCTTGTTTGCAGCATGTCAGTTTAATTTAGTACTGCGGAGTTGGAGGTGATCTTCGTGGGTGATTGCAGGGAAAAGCCACCATGACACAAACACAGATCGTGGGCACAGACGGCTGCGTTTACCCACAGAGATCCCTGGTGTCACTGCAGGAGCGGAGACACTGCGTCCAGGATGCAGTATATTTGAATCGTGTGCATACAGTGCCTTGTGAAAGTATTTGGCCCCCTTGAACTTTTCAACCTTTTACCACATTTCAGGCTTCAAACATAGAGATATAAAATTCTAATTTTTTGTGAAGCATCAACAAGTGGGACACAATCGTGAAGTGGAGCGAAATTTATTGGATATTTTAAACTCTTTTAACAAATAAAAAACTGAAAAATGGGGCGTGCAATATTATTCGGCTCCTTTACTTTCAGTGCAGCAAACTCACTCCAGAAATTCAGTGAGGATCTCTGAATGATCCAATGTTGTCCTAAATGACTGGTAATGATAAATAGAATGCACCTGTGTGTAATCAAGTCTCCGTATAAATGTACCTGCTCTGTGATAGTCTCAGGGTTCTGTTTCAAGTGCAGAGAGCATCATGAAGACCAAGGAACACACCAGGCAGGTCCGAGATACTGTTGTGGCGAAGTTTAAAGCTGGATTTGGATACAAAAACATTTCACAAGTTTTAAACATCTCAAGGAGCACTGTGCAAGGGATCATATTGAAATGGAAGGAGTATCAGACCACTGCAAATCTACAAAGACCCGGCTGTCCCTCTAAACTTTCATCTCGAACAAGGAGAAGACTGATCAGAGATGAAGTCGAAAGGCCCATGATCACTTTGAATGAGCTGCAGAGATCTACAGCTGAGGTGGGAGAGTTTGTCCATAGGACAACAATCAGTTGTACACTGCACAAATCTGGCCTTTATGGAAGAGTGGCAAGAAGAAAGACATTTCTCAAAGATATCCATAAAAAGTCTCGTTTGAAGTTTGCCACAAGCCACCTGGGAGACACACCAAACATGTGGAATAAGGTGCTCTGGTCAGATGAAACCAAAATCGAACTTTTTGGCCACAATGCAAAATGATATGTTTGGCATAAAAGCAACACAGCTCATCACCTTCAAAACACCATCCCCACTGTCAAACATGGTGGTGGCGGCATCATAGTTTGGGCCTGCTTTTCTTCAGCAGGGACAGGGAAGATGGTTAAAATTGATGGGAAGATGGACGGAGCCAAATACAGGACCATTCTGGAAGAAAACCTGTTGGAGTCTGCAAAAGACCTGAGACTGGGACGGACATTTATCTTCCAACACGACAATGATCCCAAACATAAAGCAAAATCTACAATGGAATGGTTCAAAAATAAATGTATCCAGGTGTTAGAATGGCCAAGTCAAAGTCCAGACCTGAATCCAATCGAGAATCTGTGGAAAGAGCTGAAAACTGCTGTTCACAAACGCTCTCCATCCAACCTCACTGAGCTCGAGCTGTTTTAGAAGGAAGAATGGGCAAGAATTTCAGTCTCTCGATGTGCTAAAATGAGACATACCCCAAGAGATTTGCAGCTGTAATCCCAGCAAAAGGTGGCGCTACAAAGTATTAACTCAAGGGGCCGAATAATATTGCACGCTCCACTTTTCAGTTTTTTATTTGTTAAAAAAGTTTAAAATATCCACTAAATTTCGTTCCACTTAACGATTGTGTCCCACTTGTTGTTGATTCTTCACAAAAAAGTTGAATTTTACATCTTTATGTTTGAAGCCTGAAATGTGGCAAAAGGTTGAAAAGGGGGCCAAATACTTTCAAGAAGCACTGTATACTCTAATTTAGTGTGAAAAAAAAGAAAATGTTCAATATGATGACCTATTGTTATCAAATTCTGTGAAGTACATATGGGTTCAAAATGTTCACTATACCCCTAGATAAAATCCTTGAGGGTTCACTTACATCTATGTATAAAATCTGGAAGTACAATGCAAGAAATCATTGCACTGCACTCGCACCAATAAGTCACAGCGAGTCTGCTCTTTTTTCCTGTTCAAAATTTGTCAGCATGTGGCAAGTGGCAGAGTACCTCGCCAATAGAAGTCAATGGGTGTGAGAAAAACGTGCAGCACATGGACCACACACACAATGGATTTTTCCATCATCTTTAACATACTCTAAAAAAGTTAGGATAGCCAGATAGACAGATGTCAAACAGCTATCTAATGTCCCACATCCAACCATATTGTAAGCTTGCACTCTTTAGTGCTTTTTATGTGGCACTAAAGGGTGTTTAGCCTTCTCTTTAGCCACAAAAAAATTCACTAAAATAACAACTTAGGGTCCCCTATTTTTGATCGCCAGCTATGATAAAGCCAGCTGACCACAGGTGACATGTTTGTTTAATCCAAACCATAGGTCACCCCAAGCTATTTTTTTCAAATTATTTATATATAAATAAATAATTTGAAAAAAATGGCATAGTGCTCCCCCTATTTTTGGAAAACCAGCCAAGGTAAAGCTGACAGCTGGGGTCTGGTGTTCTCAGGGTGGGAAGGGCCATTGTTATAGCCCTCCCTAGCCACAGCCACCCCAGAACTGGTGCCTTGATAAATTGCATAAATTCTGGCGCTTCGCCCTAAACATTCCTGCTGCCCTGATGCCAGTGGCTTTCAAAGTAATGGTATTTTGGGTTGATGCCAGTTGAGTAATGTCTGCTGGCATCAAGCCCAGAGGTTAGTAATGTTGAGGTGTCAATCAGATACCCGAATAATACCAACCAAATCAGTAATGAGACGAATAAATACAACAAAAAAATATTTATTGGAAAAAACAGTCCCCAACACAAACTTTCTTGCCACAATTTATTGAAAAAATAAATAACCCAATGTAGTACAATGGGAGGCTCATCAATGATTCTGTCTTGTAGCATATGGTGGCATGTGCTGTAAGAGCAGGCACCCTGCCACCAGCCTGACATGTGATGGCCTCAGTGACTTCAGGTCATTACAGGAAAGGATCATCGGGTCACATGGATTAACTCTAATTTCATGATGATCTCCAAAGCAGGCACTGAAGATTACCATGGGATCACAATTGATCCCTGTGAGACCCGAGGATCCTGACCTGTAATGACCTCACTGAGGGCATCACATAAAAGACTCCTGGCAGAGCAGGGCAGTCTCTGCATATTATCCTGGTAACTATTTGCTTTAGTATTCTGTCCTGGAATAACTGTTCCAGTTGAACCATACATTGGTCTGACATTGTCCAAGGTAATTATTTTTTCTATCCTGCCTGCTAGGCATCCTCTGTTGTTTAAAGCCTTCTTCTACCAAGTTGGTTTAACCCTCAGATTACTAAACTACTAGTTCATGCCCTCATAATCTCCCGCCTTGACTACTGCAGCCTCCTCCTCTGTGGCCTCCCTGCTAACACTCTTGCACCTCTCCAATCTGTCCTTAACTCTGCTGCCTGACTAATCCACCTCTCTCCTCGCTATTCCTCCACTGGCTCCCAATTCACCAACGTATCCAATTCAAACTATTAACACTGACTTACAAAGCCTTCTACAATCTGTCCCCCTCATATATCTCTGAACTAATCTCCCAATATCATCCAACTCATTATCTTCAATCCTCCCAGGACCTCCCTCTTTCCTCCACACTTGTACGTTCCCATCTAACTGCCTGCAAGACTTCGCCTGAGCATCCCCCATTCTCTGGAATTCTGCACTCCAAAACGTCCAACTGTCCCCCACACTGAGACCCTTCAAGCGGAACCTGAAAACCCACCTCTTCATAACAGCCTACAGCCTGCAATGACCACGGTGCCACCTCACCACCACTGGAACCGGTGTTCCACCACCACTGGACCTGGCGCTTCACCAACATCGGACCCGGCGCTCCACCATCACCAGAGCAGACCCAACCTACTGTCTCTCTCCCCACTGCCCTGTAGAATGTAAGACCCGCAAGGGCAGGGTCCTCTATCCTCTCTGTATCGGTCTGTCACTGTTAGGGCCACATCACACACACAGATATGTGATATCATGGACACATTATTCCATTTGTATACGGCCACAAAATGGAACAATGTGTCCATGATTTCACTGCAACCAGAGATCTGCGAACAATATCTGCACAGATATCTGTGTGCGTGACGTGGCCCTTAGTTTGTTCATTGTATTTTTAACTTGTTTGTATGTAACCCTTTCTCATGTACAGCACTATGGAATCAATGGCGCTCTATAAATAAATAATAATAATAATTTATCTTATCTTATTTATCTTCTATCTTAATTACCAAATTTAAAATTGTTGCTGGTCTTACATTTTCTAGTTGTTCTCCTATCATTGTCATTATTGACACTGTTCTCCAAATCTGTCCTTGTTGGCTGTACAGTATTTTGTAGCTATCCTTATAGTTGGTCTAGTATTTTATGTGATCTTTTGTACCTATCTTTTGAATGTTTAATGTGATCTCCTGTATCAGTTTTTCCTTAACTTGTTGCTTCTATTTTCACTGCTTCTTCTTTGCTCCTCACCACTTCCCTCAGACAATACTTACTTGCTATGTAGAGGTTTGTTCTGACATGCCCAGGCATGTTACTCATAATTAAAACTAATGAAAAATTAAATACTGTGTTACAAATATCAATGCAATATAAGAGACTTTGGAACTACTTTTTTCCCTTATCATTCAGGTGGCTATGTTCACATGTTGCATATTTTTCGGGGAGTGTTCCATTCTTTTATGTAAATTAAAGCACCACACCACCATTTGTTTTTCAGTGCTGGAATGATTCTTTATATCTAAGCTCCCTGCCATCTACTCACCTTCTGGCAGCTTAATGTTTTACTTTGGTCCCGCGGCACTTACTTGTGACTGCAACGTCTGACTGGTTGGAAGTCAGAAGAGACATCACTAGCTCCCAATGCATCTTTATGAGGGCCAGAACGAGGCTCTCATAGAGAGGTGAGTATTAAACACTGAGCTGCTAGCAGGTCACAGATCGCCAGAAACTGACCGAAGCGGTGGCTATAGCCAGAAGGCGACTATAATATTGGTGCAGGGGACTTACCGTATATACTCGTGTATAAGCCGACCCGTGTATAAGCCGACCCCCCTACTTTTGCCCCCAAAACCTGGGAAAACCTATTGACTCATGTATAAGCCGAGGGTGGACCCCAGCACAGGTATACAGCCCCCAGCAGGTGGTATACAGCAGCCCCAGAGGTATATACAGCAGCCCCAGTGGTAGTATACAGCAGCAGCCCCAGTGGTATATACAGCAGCAGCCCCAGTGGTATATACAGCAGCAGCCCTAGTAGTTAGTATACAGCAGCCCCAGAGGTATATACAGCAGCCCCAGTGGTAGTATACAGCAGCAGCCCCATGGTATATACAGCAGCAGCAGCCCCAGTGGTATATACAGCAGCAGCCCCAGTAGTTAGTATACAGCAGCCCCAGAGGTATATACAGCAGCCCCAGTGGTAGTATACAGCAGCAGCCCCAGTGCTTTATACAGCAGCAGCCCCAGTGGTATATACAGCAGCAGCCCCAGTAGTTAGTATACAGCAGCCCCAGAGGTATTATACAGCCCCCCCCCCATCAGTATACAGCAGCCCCAGGGGTATATACAGCCCCAGTGGTAGTATACATGCAGCCCCAGTGGTATATACAGCCCCAGTGGTAGTATACAGCAGCCCCAGAGGTAGTATACAGCCCCCCCATCAGTATACAGCAGCCCCAGAGGTATATACAGTCCCAGTGGTAGTATACAGCAGCCCCAGTGGTATATACAGCCCCAGTGGTAGTATACAGCAGCCCCAGTGGTATATACAGCCCCAGTGGTAGTATACAGCAGCCCCAGTGGTATATACAGCCCCAGTGGTAGTATACAGCAGCCCCAGTGGTATATACAGCCCCAGTGGTAGTATACAGCAGCCCCAGAGGTATATACAGCCCCAGTGGTAGTATACACGCAGCCCCAGTGGTATATACAGACCCAGTGGTAGTATACAGCAGCCCCAGAGGTATATACAGCCCCAGTGGTAGTATACACGCAGCCCCAGTGGTATATACAGCCCCAGTGGTAGTATACAGCAGCCCCAGAGGTAGTATACAGCCCCCCATCAGTATACAGGCCCCCCGCCTTGTGCACAATCCTGTAAAGGAAGAGATTAGTATACTTATCACTGTCCCGCTGCCGCTGTCCCGCCGTCGCCATCGCGCTCCTCCGTCTTCTTCCGGTTTCCTCCTCGGTCGCGCAGACAATGATGTCATTGCCTGCGCCGACCGGAGGAAGCTGGAAGAAGACGGAGGAGCGCGATGACGGCGGCGTGACAGCGGCAGCGGGACAGTGATAAGTATACTAATCTCTTCCTTTACAGGATTGTGCACAAGGCAGGGGGGCCTGTATACTGATAGGGGCGGGCCTGTATACTGTATACACTGTATACAGTATACAGTGACTCGCGTATAAGCCGAGGGGGGGACTTTTCAGCTCAATTTTTGGGCTGAAAAACTCGCCTTATACGCGAGTATATACGGTATATTTAAAGCACCACTCCAGCTATGCAATAAAAAAAAAACCCTGGATGGGTGCTATAAAAGCTGCTTCTTACAGTACTGGCAAAAGCTATGAAATTTCAGAAATCTCATACAAACTATTGATTTTTTTTTTAATGACTGATTTGGAAAACTGCTGCATTTTTTTAAAATCCGCACTATGTCAGTTCTTTCAGTGTTATTTTTAACATAGTAAGCAATGAGGAAAATAATTGAACATTTTGGTGCCTTGTTGGGCCTACAGATTAATTGGCATAAATTGTGTATTCTAGCTGTTGACAAAGAAATGAGGGATGAGGATTTAGCTGAGAAAGGCAGACAACTTGAAATTGTGCAGAAATGTAAATATTTGGGGATATGGTCTCCCTCCCTATCTCACAATTTGTTGACCTAAATTTGGTTTTGTAGTTGGAGAAATTCCAAAGTAAGGTTGGGGCATGGTGTAAAATGCCATTATCAGTGGTGGGCCGTATTAATTTAATTAAGATGGTGCTATTGCCACGGCTGATATATGTATTGCATAATGCCCCGGTCTGGCTCCCGAGGAAGCGTTTCCATAAAATAAATACTGTTTTTAGGGAATTATCTTGGGGGAAAAAAGCAAGTAAAAATTAAAATGGAAATTCTGCAGAGGGGGAAGGAAGAAGGGGCTTGGCACTACCGAACCCATGGGTGTGCTACATAGCGGTGCAGGGACAGCAGAGGTTGGAGAGAAGAGCAATGTGTGGGGTCAACACATAGGATTCTGCCATTTGATGAGGGGGGGTATCTGCTAATTCAGAATTTGGAGGATGGGAAATTTAGGCGACTAGGTGTGGAGCTTCGTACGCTGGGGTTAATAAATAAGATATAGAAATACATTAAGGACCTTAGGGGAGTTGATGGTCTGACTATATATTCACCCATCTGGAATAACGAGAACTTGATTGACATTCATAAATTTAGATTTTTTTTTAAATTGGAAAGAGAAGGGTGTGCAGTATATATGTCAACTACTGGAGGGAATCTGTGAACGAAAAGAATGCGCAATAGGGTCTTATCTCAATGATACACTGTCGCTTATCGATGTGGAATTGCTCACCTTTGTCAGTTGTGAAACCCACAACTGGTAGAATAGCGTACAGGCAGCTGCTGCAGGGACCGCACTCCCAACGGTGACCGTGGTTGTAATACAGAATCCTGGACAAAGTGCCTCAGTGTCCGCGCTGCTGCTCCGAGACCAAAGACACACAGACACGGGAATGTCTGGATCAGCAATAGCCTTTATTTTCCGACGCGTTTCGGAGCCTCCTCCCGAGCTCCTTCCCAGGGAACATCCAGGATTCTGAACTACTGGAGGGGGAAGACTTTAAAGAGTTTGGGAGACTGAGGGAAGACTTTGACCTATCGGAGAGGTGTGTGTTTCAGTACCAGAGAATTAGAGATGCATATTTGACTCAGCATAAGAGGACGAATGTGCGACTGCAAAATGATATACTGCTAGATTTTGTGTGTGTTGGGGGGAATGAAAGGTGTTATTTCTGGCATATATCATGACCTGTTGCATAATTACTTGAGATGTTTCCCAGTAAAGGCACGATGGAAATGGGAAAATGATGTGGGTGTGAGTACGGATGATCAATGGGACACCATTCTGAAATACATTCCCAAGCTCTCTTTGAGTGAACCGGGTAGACTATCTCAAATGTATGTTATTCACAGGGTATATAAAACACCAGATTTTATGTTTAAGGCAGGCTTGAGAGACAACTCAATTTGTCCTAGATGTCAGGCAGATAATGCAGACATGATTCATATGCTATAGTCCAGTCCTAGGCTTTCAACGTATTGGATTACAGTGCTCAACAGAATTGATGGGGTGTATGGATGAGTGATGGAGAGATATCCGATGATTTGTGTACTTGGATATGTAGAAGAAATTAACACCACTAGTGCATGTAAACTAGCAATTGCTAGGATACTGTATGTGGCGCGTAAACTGATTCTGCAGAGGTGGATTAATGCAGGACCTACGTTCAGAGGGAAATTAAAAAGGTACAGACTGTTTGGAGAGGATATATAAGAAGCAACATCGAGAAAAGCAGTTTGATAATCTTTGGTCTCCTTGGTTGGCTATGTGTGAAATTGTATTGTATAATTTGAAGATGGACAGATATGGGGGGGGAAGGGGTGCTCTTTTGCTATAATGTTTAAAATATCTAAAATGCACTTTATACTGTGAATTTGTAATCCAATTTCCTTTAATAAAAATATCTGCTTTAGAAAAAAAAGTTAGCAATGAGGAATGGCAAAAATCCCAACCTTGTGTTTTTGCAGCCTTTTTGGTGAACAAAACTAACTTTAGTAAACATGAACTGGACACAAAAGACACATGTAATCTGCACCAACAATTGCAGAGAACAAGCAAAAAAAAAGTGAAACTTGCAAAAGCAATGTGTAAACAGATTTATACAGCTTTATTTGAAATTCAACAGTGAAAGCATTATTATCAACATTTGCTCTTTTGTCATAGAATTTCCTGCAAAATTCCATTCCCTAAATCTGTAAAATTGATAATAGGGTTTTTCATAGCTTAGATTATTGCAGCACTATATCTCCTTATTTCACCATAAATATAATAACTGCCTGTACTCACATCCAGTACCAACTATGTTGGTGCCAGGGCTCTTACAGGACTGAAATTAACTAAGGAAAGGGCTTAGGACTGTAAGGAAGATGAGAAGGAGTTATTAAAAAAATGTGGGAAAACTAAGGGGCCGCCCTGTAGTAAAAATATGTATTTGTAGGGCAATACAAGACCAGCAGTAAACTAACATTTGTTCACAGGCTGCTTCCTTACACAAAAGGTCCTGACCTGCATTCATGTTGTACACAGGATCTGAAGTCCCAGATGGTCTTGCCGAGAAGGCTCAGAAGTTATAGTTTTTCACACCTTCAAAGGAATCGACAAATGGTCAATGATGGCAGAGTCTCACATTCCATATTGAGTGGGAAAGTAAGGGGCTGTGAGACAAAGAGCATTTGAAATGTTATGTATTCATTGCTAAATTAGACAGGGTCCAGTCACTGACCCCAGATTAGAATATTAAAATTAAAAGGCTGTGCTAGAAATTCAACCTCAAGCTTAGGCCTATAAAAAGGCTGCCCAAGCAAAGAGAGACTGTTCACAAATTGGGGGTCAACCGAGTTGATGTGATCCATAATTCATTTTACTCGCCCCAGGGATGCAGATGATGATATTGGATTGGAAAGTTTAAGTATCTCTATAATTTTCTTCTTTTTATTTTATAGCTGTTTTGCATATCTGTAAGTCTATTTTTTTTTTTTTTTTTATCTTTTATATCCTTTTATTGTAAGCACTATAACTTTATATTAAAGCTTAAAACTTTAATAAGTTTGACCCTTGTATGCACTAAAAGAATCCATAGCCTTGGACTGGGTGATCTGACTGGCAGACAGTAGTAATGTATTTCAGGGACTCCTCACCCTGTGTCTTCTAAGGAGTGGAGGCAGCGTGTTGTGAAGCAGGGGGTGTGTGGTCTGTGTCGAGGTGTGATTTATGCTCACTTTTCAGCCTAGAACAGAGGTTGAGTGTTGGATTGAGTAATAGGAGTAAAATTAACCCTTGCAGACACAAACCCAAGTCACATGCTGAGAAGTGGGTATGTGAAAAATTGACACAAAGAATATGGGTCGTGAGGAAAATTTTGTTAAAAGAAGGGGGACAGAGGACAAAAGGATATTCGGCCCCTTACCAAAAGTGGAAGGAATACACCAAACCTCCCTCCCTTAATGTTGGGATTGCTACTGATGATTATGTATGTATATATAGATGTTAAAATGATAACTGCAGGGCGTTTTTTTCCATGCTGGTTATGTTTTGTTCGCAAGACCCAATGTATACTAGAGGTTAGCTTTCGATCAGTAAGAAAAACAGTTTAAAGTTATGAATAAAGGAGTATATACAGATGTTTATTTTCCATGAATGTTGTTCAATAAAGCTGTGATCAATCCATTTAATCCAACAATTTTGTATCTGGTGTATATTTTGTTATTATACATTTGAGGGGCCAAAGCAGCTCGTTAAAAGGTTTTGAGGTGGAAGTTTTTTTATGCACTCCTTGCAGTCCTTGACTCATGACACACACACTTGAGCACTGCAGCCAGTCAGTGGCAAATAATGGGCTGCTTCACTCTAAATTTCTTTTGAAGAAACTAAAATCCAATTGCAGTAGAGCAACTGCTGCTGCTCTCTGACATATTCTAATTGAGTGCCCATTAGTGACGACTGTTTGGCTGCAGAGCTCACATAACTTAACCTCATGCAAGCCCCAGAAGACCCAATGTCACCAGAATGGCATTGGAGGGGAGTACAGACTTTTATTATTTTAGTTGGAAGAATATGGTGATTAAGAAAGCTTGACTGAGTTGTGGACAACCCATTTAAGACTAAAAAGGCTATGATTTATGCAAACCATCTTTGATTGAGGGATGTAATTTCTATTCTTGACTGTTTTGTAGTGATGTTTCAAAATTACACCATGAAAATGACGACATTTAAATTCAACCTCAGGGCTCGTACAGAAGACTATTAAAATCAGACCAATATTATTCTATGGGGTTGTGCACTTGTCTGATTTTTTCCGTGGACCAAGTGATCCAATGAAAAAAATGTATATGGGTCTGTGGGACCACACTTGAATGACATCTGAGTGAAGTCCAATTTTCACGAGCTAAGGCTGCCTTCACATTTGCAGATGCCTCCGCAGCGTTCTGCGGAGGCATCTGCAAGCCTCTGCATGCAGACCGCAGCCCCTATCTTTATAATGGAGCGCACGGTGTCTGCAGATGCTTGCAGACCGCCGTGCGCTCCCATTGCCCGCCAGGAGTGATCTATGCGCAGGCGGATTCCTGCGCACAAATCACACAGTCTTGTCCGCACCAGGGATGCGACATGCAGAGGCTTGCAGATGCCTCCGCAGAACGCTGCGGAGGCAACTGCAAATGTGAAGGCAGCCTTACTGAATGGAGAGGACGAAGAAACCTTTTTTTTTGTTATTGTCTATCTGTAAGAAAAAGGAATCCTACTTTGAACAAATTCTGATCAGCACCATATTGTCTCGGATGAGGAGACAACAGTCGTGCGCACCAACCCTTACAAGAGTCATCCCTTCTCACTCTTTTTGTAGTGAAAACCCATGCACATTTCTAATATACTTTGTGTTTCAGTGCCTCAACATTTTCAACTGTATTTGATTCTTGTTAGTGAATTGAAACTTTTTTGTTTCCATCCATGGAATGAAAAGCTGCATGTGTACTGAAGAGAAGGAATTGACATTAAACTGCATGTAAAAAAGATGAATGAAAGAGCACAATTCTCTGTATGTACAGAAGTAATAGCATTACAAACATAAATACAAACTAGTACAGCTGTAATGGGATTTCCTCTTTACCTCCATTAGCAAACTCTGATCCTTCGGAACAGGACAATTCTCCACAGCCAATGCAAACTGCTCCAAAGTCACTGGAAAATACAAAATAATGTTGTATTAATGCAAGGCAAATGTTTTTAAAATGTGTATGTGCATAGTATATACATACAGTTGAAACCAGAAGGTTATATACACTATGTAAAAAGACACATTTGCATGTTTTTCTCACTATCTGCCATAAAATCAGAATAAACCTTTCTTGTTTTAGGTCAATTAGGATTACCATAATTAGGGTGCTTTCACACTAGCGTTTATTTGAAATCGCGGCAGATGCGGTGAAAAAAACGCATCTGCCGCGATTACCGCATACCGGCTGCACTTGTGGCACGGTTGCGGCAAGCCCCATACAATGTATAGGCGGGCTTGCGGCAGGTGCGGCAAGTGCGGTTTTGGCACTTGCGGCAGGTGCGGCCGCGAAAAAAAACGCATACTTTTTTTCCTCCAAATTCTGGAGGTACAGTTGTGGCCTAAAGTATTGACACCCCTGCAATTCTGTCAGATAATACTCAGTTTCTTCCTGAAAATGATTGCAATCACAAATTCTTTGGTATTATTATCTTCTTTTAATTTGTCTTCAATGAAAAAACACAAAAAGAATTGTCCTAAAGCCAAATTGGATATAATTCCACACCAAACATAAATATTTTGCAGCATAATGTAGGGCCCAGTGTGAGAAAGCTGGGTCTCCCTCAGAGGTCATGGGTCTTCCAGCAGGACAATGACCCAAAACACACTTCAAAAAGCACTAGAAAATGGTTTGAGAGAAAGCACTGGAGACTTCTAAGGTGGCCAGCAATGAGTCCAGACCTGAATCCCATAGAACACCTGTGGAGAGACCTAAAAATGGCAGTTTGGAGAAGGCACCCTTCAAGTATCAGGGACCTGGAGCAGTTTGCCAAAGAAGAATGGTCTAAAATTCCAGCAGAGCATTGTAAGAAACTCATTGATGGTTACCGGAAGCGGTTGATCGCAGTTATTTTGGCTAAAGGTTGTGCAACCAAGTATTAGGCTGAGGGTGCCAATACTTTTGTCTGGCCCATTTTTGGCGTTTTGTGTGAAATGATCAATGTTTTGCTTTTTGCTTCATTCTCGTTTGTGTTTTTTCATTGAAGACAAATTAAATGGAGATAATAATACCAAAGAATTTGTGATTGCAATCATTTTCAGGAAGAAACTGAGTATTATCCGACAGAATTGCAAGGGTGTCAATACTTTTGGCCACAACTGTAGGTCCTGTACTATGTGAGACAAGTGCTATATTGTGGCTGCAAGACCTGAATCAGAGTGATGCAATTAATGTGAGTGTAAAACCTGAGAATAAATGGTTAGTGCTAATAAAGTACTGTACATTCAAGCATCTACCACTCCTGTGGTGAACTATAACTTCCAGCATGCCAAAGGAGCTGCAGGACATTATAGGAGTTATAGTTTTCCCTCGTTATGAAATGCACTTATGAGATTTTAAAGCAGCACTCCAGTGTTTTCTCTTCAGAACTGGAGTGGCGCATTAAATATAAGGCTGATTTCACATTGGCAAATGTGCAAGTCCGTATGGATCCTTGAATTTCATGGAGCCACACGGACAGCATGGATCTGTGAAAACAGATGTTCACAGACTGTTTTTATAACGGATCCATCATCAGTTAGCAGAGATAGGGGTGGGGGGAGCTGTACCTTGCTTCTGACCATGCTCAGTACAGCAAAACGGATCCGTCCTCCATAGAGCTCCAATATAATTTCATACAGAAAGATAGAGATCCATGTCACTTTTTTCAAGGCAGCCCAAAATCGGAACAGTTTCCGGTTCTGGGTGCATAAAAATGGATTTGTGAAAAAAAAGACACACGGATAGCCACTTCCGTGCCCATAGGATAACAGGGGAGGCCATAATGGATCCGTGTCTATCCATTTTAAAACGGATGGACACGGATTGAAAATTTGCCATTGTGAAACCAGCCTAAGCCCGCTCCACCTGGTTCTTATGCTCACCTTCTGGCATTTTTATACGGTACTTTACCAACAGCACTCATTCGACAGCGCCGTCTTCCCCTCATAGCTTTTACCACATTTTTTGCTTAAAATCAATTTTTTCCTATTTTCCACTTCTAAAACCTGGGTGTGTCTTATGGTCCGGTGCGTCTTATAGTCCAAAAAATATGGTAACTCTACCTGTAAACAATTTGGTACAGTCTAAATGATGATGTCATGTGATTGGAAGCTTATGATGGGTTTATTGGCAACATCTGAGTTAATTAGAGACACAACTGTGGATGTATTTTAATGAACACCTGAAACACACTACTTCCACTGCTTTGTGTAGCATCATAGGAAAGTCTAAATAAACAAGCCAAGATATCAGGAAGAGAATTGTGGACTTGCACAAGTCTAATTCATCCTTGAGTGCAATTTCCATATACCTGAAGGTGCCTCCTTCATCTGTACAAATAATTATACACAAGTACAAACAAGATGGGAATGACCAGCCATCATACCACTCAGGAAGGAGACGGGTTCTGTGTCCCAGAGATGAACGTGCTTTGGTCCAACAAGTTCATGTCAACCCAAGAACAAATGCAAAAGATCTTGCAAAGATGACAGTGGAAGCTGGTAAGGTTGTGTCATTATCCACATTGAAATGAGTACTGTATTAACATGGGCTTAAAGGCCACTCTGCCAGGAAGAAGCCATTAATCCAAAAGAAACGTAAAGAGCCAGATTAATTTTTGAAATGCACACAAAAACAAAGACCTATATTTGTGGAGACATGTCTTGTGGTCCGACGAAACTAAAATTGAACTGTTTGGCCATAATGACTAGAGATGAGCGATGTTCGATTCAAAATGTTCGCCAATCTCAAATTCGACCTGTTGTGGGCGGTGTTCGAGTCATTGCTCGAATTAGAACAATTAGCTTCAAATTCGGCAGTTCGAGGTTATGTTCGATAATGCTTCGGTCACAAAAAGCATACCTGGCTTTTCACACTAATACTGATCTTCAATCTTAATATCCATCTTCAGTGTATAGTGTGCGGGGGGAAGGGGGGGTTCAGATCAGTGCGGCTGAAGTGATGGAGGTCTTTTTTTTTATTTCTCCAGACCGCATGTAGAGTGGGGCAGTACAGGCTTTGAGCCAATCACAGTGAAAGACAGTAAAGGGCATGTTTTGCACAAGCAAGGTCCGGCATCATTGGCTGTGTATGTCACATGTCCTTGCCCTTTAAGACACGGCCATTTTCTTCATCGCCACCAATTGCTCATTGCTGTAGCTGTGTGTCAGACGGCACCATTGCTGCTGTGAGCGCCATACAGTCAAAACTCAGAATTCTACTATTCCATTCAGCTACAGAGCTAATACATAGTTAAATAGATATGTTTAGGGACTAGGGGCTGGGGGGAGGGTGCGAATGTTAGCAGAATCAGCTCTTGTAAGAGCTGCATCATAGGAGTAGGGACTAGGGACTAGGTCTGTAACAGACCTTTTTCAGATCTACTCCATAGAAGCAGGGACTAGTTTTAATTACAGCCCTTTAGGCTAGGTTACAGCAGTCCCTATTAGTTTTTGCCAGGCAGGTGTGTGCCAGAATGCTGTACAAGTCTTTTTCACAGAATCTGGCCACATCTAGATCTGGGAGTCCTTTATAGCAGGTAGTGTAGCACTGCTGTTAAGAAAGCTACACCACCTGTCTTAAGTAGGCATTTTTTTGCTGCTGCTAGTCTCAGCAATTTGTTCGGACTAGTAGCAGTGTGATTTACACAGTAGTGTAGCCCACTTGTGAAAAGCTACACTGCCAGTGTACTTCCTTACTAATTTTTAACTGCAACTTGTCCACATCTGACTTGTGGTCAAGTCGCAGCGTGCCAAAAACTATTAGTGTAGGCCACTTGTAATACAATCTACTACACCGCCAGTGTACTTCCTACTAATTTTAAACTGCACCTTGGCCACATCTGACTTCTGGTCAAGTCGCAGCGTGACAAAAACTATTAGTGTAGGCCACTTGTAATACAATCTACTACACCGCCAGTGTACTTCCTACTAATTTTTAACTGCACCTTGCCCAGGTCTCACTTTGGGCCTAGTAGCAGTGTTGGTTCAGTCACCTCTGCTTGATTGACATTCACCTTTTTTTGTAAAAGAACTGTACTGCTCTCTCAATTTTTTCACATACAAAATGAGTGGCAAAAGGCCTGCTGCTGGTGGAAACGGGAGTAGGCGTGGTGGAAAGGGAAAGAAAGTTTGTGTCCCTGGGGTAGATGCTAAAGCTACATTAACATCTGCTGAAGATAGACAATTTTCCAGCCAAAGTAAGATGTCTACTTCTTTACGTGGCCAATCGGATATGATCCCTCTCTTACAGACACGACCATCGATACCACTTGTAAGTGAGGCACAAAACAGCAGGTGCTTGAATGGATCTCAAGTGCTCCATCAAGTGGCCTCTCCTCCACCACAACTTCTACATCACAAACCCTCCAGTCATCTGAGGTGTCAGACCAATCACACTTGATTACTCCAAGCTCCCAAGTGTCCAGCCTCCCTACGCAGTCTGGGGTAACAGACATGTTTGAGTCTTCAGAGCTGTTCAGTCACACAATAGCCTGGGAATCAGAGGTCTGCTCCAAAGCTGCATTGAGTCCAGACGAGGAAATGATCTGCCCTGATGCCCAGAAGCTTTGTAAGTCAGACCCAGGCCCAGATGAAGAAGTTTCTGACCTTCATGCAGACCCTCATTCCTTAACAGTACATACTGTTGGTGGACACCAGGAGGATAATGCTGATGAGACTCAGATACCGGATTTGATTGACAAATTAAGTTATCAGTCAAGGCAGGAAGAGGTTGTCTCTGAGGATGAGGGGTGCGAGAACACAGAGGATGATGATGAAGTTGGAGATCCCACTTACTGTCAACCCACAGTCAGCCAGTCGATGAGGTCAGCACAGGAGGTGGAGGAGGATGCTAATGATGACGAGGTTAGGTTGCGCCTTCCTGGACATAGAAGGAGCACTGAAAGCACGCCAACAACTGCATACGCAGCCACAACTCTGCCTCTGAGCGGAGGCCATGCTGGCTCTGCAGCTCGCATGGGCTCTAAGCCTTGCCTAGCCTGGGCCTTTTTTGACATCACCAAGGATATTCCAACTCATGTCATCTGCAAGATTTGTCACCACTCTCTGAGTAGAGGCCAAAAACTCACTAGCTTGAGTACTTCATGTATGAACCGCCACATGGACATAAAGCACAAGTCGCAGTGGGAAGCTAACCATGCTAGACTGTGGGCTAGCGGGGCGGGCCTACCACCGTCTGCCCCATCAAGTGCATCTGTGTGCTATTCATCGTCTGTGACTGTGGGGACAGCTGTCACAAATGCTTTTGGACGTACACCTTCCACCTCTTTACCCGCAACAGGCAGTGTGATTGGCAGGTCGTCACTTGGTTTTCAAGTGGACAATGCTGCTGGTGTTGAGCTCTCTCAGACATCGAGAGCACCACCTTTGGATGAAGGCAACATTACATCTTCGCCTGCACCTCCCTCCCAGACCAGCAGTTTGCCGGGGACACCATACTTAACTGTGTCTCAGCACAGCAGCCAGCCCTCCGTCCCTCAGATGTGGACAAGTAAATGGCCATTTCCTCCTAGCCATGAAATGCTGCCTTTCCGCCTGGTGGACACAGAGGATTTTCGAGACCTTATGTCCGTCGCAGTGCACCAGTACCAGATGCCCAGTCGCCACTACTTCTCCAAGAAAGGTGTGCCTGCGCTACACCAGCATGTCGCAGACAACATCACTGCTTCCTTGAGAAACTCTGTGTGTGACAGAGTGCATTTCACCACAGACACTTGGACCAGTAAGCATGGACAGGGGCGTTACATGTCGCTGACTGGGCATTGGTTAACTATGGTGAGAGCTGGAGAAGGGTCTGCTATCCAAGTCTTGCCGTCCCCACGAGTTGTGCGTCCGTCCTCTGTTAGTAGACGTTCCTCCACTGTTTCTGCCTCCTCAACCTCGTCTCGGTCCTTCACCTCTGCCCAAAGCCTGTCTGGTAATGCCACCCGCGTTTTAACTGCACAGAAGGAATCCTGCACACCTCCCTACTATGCTGGCAGCAGGGCTCAAGGTCATCAGGCGGTCTTTACCTTGTAATGCCTAGGAAATGTGAGTCACACAGCTGAGGAGTTGTGGTCAGCTCTGGCAACCGAGTTTCAGCAATGGTTGTCTCCACTCAACCTGCAGCCAGGGAAGGCCGTTTGCGACAATGCTGCAAACCTGGGTGCAGCCCTTCGCCGGGGCAATATCACACACGTTCCTTGTATGGCTCACGTGTTGAATCTGGTTGTCCAGCAATTTTTGACACACTATTCCGGCCTAGATGGGCTTCTGCAGAGGGCATGGTCGCTGTGTGCTCACTTCCGGCGTTCGCATCCCGCAGCTCAAAGACTTGCTTCGCTCCAGGAGTCTTTCGGCTTGCCCGTTCACAGGCTGAAATACGATGTGCTGACACGCTGGAATTCTACTCTGAACATGTTGCAGCGACTGTGGCAGCACCGCCAAGCCCTGGTGCAATACGTTATGACGTATAGCCTAAGACAACGAGATCCAGAGGTGGGGCATATCACGCTGCAGGAGTGGTCTCAGATCAAGGACCTATGCACCCTTCTGCAGTTTTGAGATGGCGAAGAAGATGCTTAGTGCTGACGATGCCATTATCACCATGACCATTCCGGTCATCTACATGCTGGAGAACACTCTAAACAATATTCAGAGTCAGGTGGTGGGACAAGAGGAGGTTGAGGAAGTACAGGAGGAGTCCTATGCGGAAGGGATGACAACATCTGCAAGATCCTCACAGTCGGCAGCACCAAGACGGCAGGCATAGGAGGGTGGGGAAGAGGCATTCACGAGGGCGCATGTTAGCAACCAACCTCTTCAGGAAGGTGCAGGAGCCCAGGAAGAAATGGAGGATGAACTGGCTGGAACTCATCAGATGAGGGAGACCTTGATGACATTTCTGTTGTGCGAGGTTGGGGGGAGAGGACAGAGGGAAGCATCATTCTCACCTCCCCGCCACCAACACGACAAGGACTTGGTCCTCCTGGGTGCGCAAGACACAGGAGTGTCTTCTTGCTGCACTACCTGCAACATAACCCTTGGATTGTGCGAATTAGGAGTAATGCAGACTACTGGGTTGCCACACTATTAGATCCACGGTACAAGAGCAACTTTGCTGAAATAATTCCTGCCATACATAGGGACTCACGCATGCAGGACTATCAGCAGAAGCTGATACATAATCTCAGATCGGCTTTTCCACAAACCACCAGTGGTAATAATAGACAGAGTGAATCTCACAGTTCCAACTTGTCAACCATGGGACTGTCGCGTCATCATCACTCACACTGTACGAGTAACACCGTATCTGGTGGTGGTACCAGCAATTTTGTGGCCTCATTTCAAGATTTTTTCAGACCATCATTTTCAAGGCCTGAAGACATGAGAAGTCTGACACATAGTCAACACCTGGAGAAGATGGTACACGAGTATCTCCAACTTAACATCGATGCAATGACTGGGGAACTGGAGCCTTGCTCATTTTGGGCTTCCAAAAACTGGAAAAATTGCCTGAGCTCGTCACTCACGGCTTGGAGATCTTGTCATGCCCCGCAGCCAGCGTTCTCTCAGAACGTGTCTTCAGCGATGCTGGTGGTGTGCTGACAGAAAGGCGCTCTTATCTGTCCATGCATTGTCTGCACAAGGCCTTACAGATAGTGAGGAAAAACATCACAAAATACTCATCGTCTGAACGTGGCGTTACACATACTGAAGTAAAAATCAAGCAATACTCATCTGCACGAAGCCTTATGGTGGGTTTACACACACCAATCATTGTATCCAATCTCTGAACCAATCTCTGGTTGCAGTGAAATCATGGACAGATTGCTCCATGTTGTACACAGCCACAAAATGGAACTATGTGTCCATGATTTCACTGCAACCAGAGATTGGTTCAGAGATTGGATACAATGATTGGTGTGTGTAAACCCACCATTACAGAAACCGAAGTAAAAATCAAGCAATACTCATCATCTGAACGTGGCCTTACAGATACAGATGTACAAATCAAGCAATACTCATTGTCTGCATGAAGCCTTACAGAAACCGAAGTAAAAATCAAGCAATACTCATCGTCTGCATGATGCCTTACAAATACTGGAGTTAAATCGGATTTTCGAAGGGCATGACATGCCTATATCTGCGTCTCCTCCTCGTTTTACTCGTGCATCTCTTTTCTTTTCACGTTTTTATATGTACTTGTCACTTCTCCATGTGTTTGTTGTATCTTCTGAGACGTTTGTCACCTTTTGGACACCTTAGAAGTTATTTTCTATGTGTTTTCTATGTGTTAGTATGTGTTTGTTTTTTCCTGCCATTGTTTTCAAAGATATTCAACGGTGTTTGACAAACATTCGACGAACATTCGACAAACAAACCCCCAATTCAATAAACCAAATCGAATTCAAACACTAGGGTGGTGAATCATCTCTAATATTCAGTGACAAATTCCCTTTGACTTTATTCGGCCTACTAGGCACAAACAGGTCTCTGACGTATCTCTCTGTTTTTTTTCTATAGTACTACAGAAAACTAATTGTGGTCCCACCTGTGTGTTGCAGGGCATGACTTATGGGAACACTCGCACAAGCTTTGACTTCATGTGGCCTTCTAGGCCTAAACAGTCTCTGACCTACCTCTCTGTTTTTTCTATAGTACTCCACAAAAGTAATGGTGGTCCCACCTGTGTGTTGCGGGGCATGACTTTTATGGGAACCCTTGCACAAGCTTTGACTTCATGTGGCCTTCTAGGCCTAAACAGGTCTCTGACCTACCTCTCTGTGAATTCATGTATTACTCCAGAAAACTAATTGTGGTCCCACCTGTGTGTGGCGGGCATGACTTTTATGGGAACGCTTGCACAAGCCTTGACTTCATGTGGCCTTCTAGGCCTAAACAGGTCTCTGACCTACCTCTCTGTTTTTTCTATAGTACTCCACAAAAGTAATGGTGGTCCCACCTGTGTGTGGCAGGGCATGACTTTTATGGGAATGCTTGCACAAGCTTTGACTTCATGTGGCCTTCTAGGCCTAAACAGGTCTCTGACCTACCTCTCTGTGAATTCATGTATTACTACAGAAAACTAATGGTGTGTCCCACCTGTGTGTGGCGGGGCATGACTTTTATGGGAACGCTTGCACAAGCTTTGACTTCATGTGGCCTTCTAGGCCTAAACAGGACTCTGACCTACCTCTCTGTTTTTTCTATAGTACTCCACAAAAGTACTGGTGGTCCCACCTGTGTGTGACAGGGCATAACATTGACGGGAGCGCTTGCACGAGCTTCGAGGGATCCGGCCCACTAGGCCTATTCAGGTCACTGACCTACCTCTGTAGTCTTTACTGTAATACTCCACAAAATGTTTAGTTGCTGAGCAAGGTTTAACCTTGAAATGCTAGGCCAGGTCCTGATCCAGACCCTGTGCCATGCATGCAAGCTGGGCCATTGAGCAATTTTAGGCCTGGGAGAATTGATGCCATTTTTCTGTAGGTGTGAACCTTTGAAAGGAGTAAGGATTTTTGTTGGAGTCCCCTTGCTATGTTTTACATGATTTAAGAAGGGTGTGACATGTCCATACCTGTGTCTCATTCTCCTTTTACTCTTCCACCTCTTTTTACTTAATGTAGAAAACATAAGCCACTTAGCCAGTGACTATTTGTACTGTGTTTGAATTGTTGTCACTTTTTGTGGTGTTTGTTGTCCATTCTGAGTAGTTTGGCAGCTTTTGGAGCCCTTTGAAGGTGTTTTCTATGTGTTTTCTGTAGCCTGCCATTGATTTCAATGGGGTTCGCGTTGTTCAACGAACATTCGATGAACAAATCTCAAATTCAACAAATCGAATTCGAACATTAGGGTGGTGGCTCATCTCTAATAATGACTATCATTACATTTGGAGGAAAAGCTTGAAAATTCTTAACGTTCCAGCTGATTTGTGCAGTAGGCATACATCAACGTGATATTTCACAAGACAAAATGCAACCCAATCTAATATATATTTACCTTAAATTGTCTGTCATTGACTTCTGTCTGGATGTCCGGGAATCCCATAATCCACCGCGCCAACCGGAAGTACTGTCATATTGGAACACCCACGTAATGGATGTTCCAATATTGCACCCACTGTTGGTACCAGCCCCTTGCAGAGACCAGCAGCGGGTCACCACTGGAACCCCCCTGCCAGGACCACCCTCCACTAGAACCAACTGCCGCCAAGACACCCCCGGCCAGGACCCCACCCGATCCCCCCTTGCCGCCCAACATCACCGCGGTGCTAGCTACATATATACTTCAGTGCAGTAACAGCTGGCAGGAAAGACCACGGCTTGTGGCCTATGGTGGAGATGGGGTGTGGGCACCCTCTGGTACCTTCAGAGGGCGCCGCACCCCATTCATCATAGGCTGTAAACAGCAGTCTTTCCTGCTGGCTGTTACTGCATGGAGGTATGTATGCAGCCAGCGCAGGGGTGATCTCCAGCAAGGGACACACACACACAACCACATACATACACAAACATGCATGTACACACACATATATATGCATATACATACGTGTACACACACATGCATGTACTCACATATATACACACATGTTCATGTACACACAGACATGCATACATACACATATACACAGTATAATGCACACAAGCATGCATAAACACACATATACATGCAAGCACACACATACACACAAACACGCACACACAATCATGCATACACACATGCAGATACACACATACACAAAAACGTATACGCATGCGTATACACACAGTATAATGTCCCCACATGCACATATACATGTATGCACATACACACAAACACACATACACACAGTATGTCCCCACATGTACATGCAAGCACACACATAGATACACACATGTACATACAGACATGCATGCTCAGACACAAACACACACACCCGTGCATACACACATGCATACATGCAGATACACACACGTGCACATTCACACAAACACACATATCCACGTGCATACATGCACATACACAAATACACATGTGCATACAAAGACACTCAGTATAATGTCCCCACACATACACACATGCACATACATATGCCCATACACACAAAAGCATGCACATACATGCAAGCACGCACATAAACACATATATACATGAAAGGACGCACACATGCAAGCATGTAAATACACAAACACGCATACACACACATGCACATACACATACTCAAATGCACATACACACAAGCACGCATACACACATGCAGATACACATGCACATACACAAAAACATGCATACGTATGTGCATAGACACAGATATATATATATATATATATATATATAATGTGCCCACGCACATACACACACATACATATATGCACATACATGCAAGCATGCACATGCACACAAGCACGCACATACATACACAAATACACACGCCGGGCATGCACGCAGATACACATAAACACACATATGCATGCACATACACACAGTATAATGTCCCCACACACGCAAGCACGCACATACACGCATACACATGCGCATACAGACACATACATACGCACAGTAAAATGTCCCCACACACATATACACACATGCAAGCACACACATACGCACATACACAAACATGCACATACACAGATATACACATGCAGATACACACATACGCACACATACACGCATGAACATACACAAAACATGCATATGTACGCACATACACACACAGTATAATGTCCCCACATGCACATACACATGTATGCACACACACAAACATGCATACACACACACAGTATGATGTCCCCACACATGCATACACACGCAAGCATGCACATACATGCACGCACATACACATATGACTGTGCATACACACACGCAGATATACACATACACACACACACACACACAAACATGCATACACACAGTATAATGTTCCCACACACACGCATACACACACATAAAAGCATGCACACACACACACATGTACACAAAGACACATGCCCATGCATACACGCATGCAGATACCCACATGCAGATATATATGCACACATACATACTCACAGTATAATGTCCCCACACACACGCAAGCACGCACATACCCAGACATACATACACACAGTATAATGTTCCCATGGACATACACACAAAAGTATGCACATACACAAATACACACATACACACAAATGTGCATACATACACAGATACACACATATGCACATGCCCACGAGCATACACACAAACATTCATACATTCACATGCAGATACACACATATGCACATACATAAGCATGCACATAAGCATGCACATAGACAAACACGCATACACGCACGTGCAAACACGAATATACACACATGCACATACAAACAATACACACAAACATGCATATACACACATGCATACACACACAAACACACATACATGCACAAATGCACAACATACACACATAAACACACATACATACATGTGCATACATTCAAACACTTACAGGCAGAAACACGTGCATACACACCTACACACGCGCACACGCACAAACACACAACACATATATGTGCATACAGGCACACATATGTATACGTACACATGCGCATACATGCACACATGCACACACACATACATACGTGCACACCCACACATACGCATACATACGTGCATGCATGCACACATACACACATGGATGCCATCTTTTGAGATTCAGGTATACAAAGATGGCGGCTGCATGATGCATCATATTGCCCCACTGCAAAATTACAGGATTACGTCGGAGGGGAAGTTGGAGGGAGCTAATAAAATGGATAACGAGGTGTCTCTATTTTGTATGTATGTAATAAAACATTTCTCTGTTTTGTGTTTTTTTTTCCTCTTTACCGAAGGTATTGCTAATGGCCAGCTGTCATACTGACGACTGACATTAGCAATATGGCTTGATATCAGGTGCCAAAAAAAAGTTGACATCAACCCCTGTATTTCGAAGTGTGCTACCACTGCACGGCAGCTGGAAGAGCGGGGTAACTGCCAGTTTTGGCGTCTCTCATGGAGGCTGCTGGCTGCAATTTTTAGTGTGGGGAGCCCAGAATGCTTGGGCATTAACACGCTGAGGATTCCAGCACCCAGCTGCCTAGGTTAATTTGGCTGGCAACAGAAAATACGGCGAAGCCCATGCCAAAATATATAGGGCTTCCCTGTATTTTTTATTGCCAGTTAAGGTAACACCAGGCAGCAGGGATTGGCAGCCAGTAGCCGCTTGGGTTACCTGCGCTGGCAATAGAAAATACAGTGAAGCCCTACACAATTTTTACCAGGAAATTATATAGATTGCCAGATTTACATTTTATTATTAACCCCCCTCACAGAAACAGGCTTTTAACTAAAAATACATTTAATTACATACATTGGGAGAGAGCATGGTGGGAGAGGGTGGGGAAGAGACACGGGAAGACGACCGCCACTCCCAGCACTACACAGCTGCCTCCATCGTGATGTCAGTGCCCTCCTGATGCGATAGCATCGGGCCCACATCCAGTGTGTTATAATGATTGAAAAGAGCATAGATTTAATTAAAAGATTTTATAGCTTGTCAGTTTCTTTTCACTACTATGTCACTTTACACAATTCACTGCTTTGTAAACAGATGGTGGTGCCATCATGGTTCGTCCATGTTTTCATAACATACAGCATGTCATCTTGGTATCCTACCACTTTAGTTTACTACTACAATGCAATGATGTCTCTTGCGACAAAAGGTGTTTTTCACCAAAATAATGGTGCACATTTTTCAATAGTGACATGGAAATTACATTTTATAGTCAGCATGAAAAGTGCAGAGTGCAACAAACACATCAAAATCGCACACTGGCATAATCTGACACAACCAGTTGTACATTACCCCACCTCATGACGATTATAGATATATAAATACAGCATGTGAAATAAGTACTGAAAATGTTACCAATTTGCTAAGTTAATATATTTCTAAAAGGTGCAATTGACATGAGTTTCTCACCAGATGTTGGCAACAACTCATCCAATCCACACAGACAAAGAAATCAAACCGTAGATGTTAATACATTTAGTAAGCTGTAATAATAAGAAATGATACAGGCAAAAAGTATTGAACACACTTACTGAAATGTAAATAATACTTCGTATAAAAGCCTTTGTTGGAGATGACAGCTTCAAGACACCTCTTATGTGGAGAAACTAGTTGCATGCATTGCTCAGGTGTGATTTTGTCTCATTCTTACCACGCTCCTCAAACCCTGAAGGTTCTGTGGGCTTGTTCTATGACTGCCAAGCTTTAGTTTCTTTCATAAATTTTCTATTGAATTCAAGTCAGGTGATTGGCTGGACCATTCTAGCAGCTTTATTTTTCTCTGAAACCAATTGAGAGATTCCTTGGCATCCAGGGACTGTTCGGGGCTGGCATTCAGGGTAACTCCCATCATCAAAGTCCTGGAGCCTGGATCACTATGGTCCAGCAGGCTGTGTGGTTGGGCCAGTGCTGAAGACCACTGACTTGACAGATATCCAGAAGGCAGTCATTGACACACTCCACAAGGAGGGTAAGCCAAAAAAAAATCATTGCTAAAGAAGCTACCTGTTCAGTGTTCTATATCCAAGCATATTAATGGAAAGTTAAAGAGGACCTGTCACCCCCTGCTGCATGGCAATATAAATGCAGCATGTCTGTTGCATTCAGGGAAGGGGTCCCCCATGTGTCTGTGTGCTGTGTAAAACTTAGTTAGAAGCCATGGAGGCAGTCACTGTGGCTGGAGTGAGCTCGATTGACGGGGGCCATTCCCTCCCCCTCTGCCTGTCTGTGCCACCTCCTGCTGTGCTGTTTATGCTTTGTCAGGACAGGAATCTGGAGCTGACTTCAGGACAAATGATTTGCATGCTGTGAGTGACAGAGGGGAGGAGAGGAGGAGGGCAGAGCCAGCACAGCAGAAGCAGCACAGAGAGGCAGTGGGGGATGGAATGACTACCGTCAATCAAGCTCCCTCCAGCCACAGTGACTGCCTCCATGGCTTCTAACTGTAAGTTTTACAAAGGCTATATCTCAGGGTAGACAGCACACAGACACATGGGGACCCTGTCCCTGAATGCAGCAGACATGCTGCTTTCAGTGCTGCATTTAGATTGCCATGCAGCACGGGAGTGACTGGTCCTCTTTAAGTGGAAAGAAAATGTGTAGATACTAATACTGTAGATGTGTAGATACTAATTCCCTGATGAAGGAGCACGGCTGGCTCCGAAACGCTTTGGAAGGAATTAACAGCACCATTGATTGAAGATCCAGTGTGGTCTCCATCTTTACTCATCGGCGCGAACCTGAGCACATCGTCCTTTTACCATTTGAGCAACACCACCTTACACGTGGAAGTGTGAGTCCAGCAGCGGCTCTTAGAAGCGCTGTTCACACTAGTTGTGGGTGCTACAACCATTCCAAGTGAGCAGAACACAATGTGTTCGCAGTGCCATTTTTGAAAAAAAGATAAGACCTTATCTGCGTTTGTTTTCCCCTTAGATACAAAGAAGGCAGTCATTGACACACTCCACAAGGAGGGTAAGCCACAAAAGGTCATTGTTAAAGAAGCTGGCTGTTCACAGAGTGCTGTATCCAAGCATATTAATGGAAAGTTAAGTGGAAGTAAAATGTGTAGTAGAAAAGGCTGCACAAGCAACCGGGATAACCACAGTCTTGAAGGTATTAAGAAAAGGCCATTCAGAAATTTGGGGGAGATTCACAAAAAGTAGAATGCTACTTGTGTCAGTGTTTCAAGAGTCCCAGAGTCTGGAAGAGTGGAGAGGCACACAATCCAAGCTGCTTGAGGTCTAGTGTGAAGTTTACGCAATCAGTGATGGTTTAGAAAGCCACATCATCTGCGTCAGTGGATCTACACTGTGTCATCACAGTGTAGGTCCACTGAGTTTTATCAAGACCAAAGTCAACGCTGCCATCTACCAGGAAATGTTAGAGCACTTCATGCTTCCCTCTGCCGAGAAGCTTTTTGGAGAAGGAGATTTCATTTTCCAGCAGGACTTTGCACCTGTCCACACTGTCAAAAGTACCAATACCAGGTTTAATAAACCACAATATCACTGTGCTTGATTGGCCAGCAAACTCACTTGACCAAAACCCCACAGAGAATCTATCTATGGGGTATTGTCAAAAGGAAGATGAGTCACCAGACCCACAATACCAATGCAGACAAGCTGAAGGTTGTTAGCAAAGCAAACTGATATCCAAGGATAAAAGACAAATACGATCCGTGCAGCTGCAATGAGGTTACAAACTCCCGTAGTATTTAAAACGGTGCTCTTTATTCCAATCCAAACCGACACGTTTCAAGGTCGTCCCGACCTCTTCATCAGGGATACATCAGAATAATAACCAACAATGTACAATCTCACATATTTTGAAAAACAAAATAGGCCAATGACCAAGGTGGCTGATGGTCATTGGCTCTGGACGACCTTGAAACGCATCAGTTTAGACTGGAATAAAGAGCACTGTTTTAAATACTATGGGAATTTGTAACCTCATTGCAGCAGCGGGAATCGTGTTTGTCTTTTATTCCTTGGATATCATTCATGGCCATCCCTGGGGTGGTGGATCCTGCAGCAGCTGTTCGATGCGCAAATACTAGTTGTGGGTCTCATAACTAATCAAGGTGAGCAGTTAATGCACTGCATACATTCACAACATTAAGGAGATAAGACCCATTGCGCCCTTCTCTATCCTATTATAGATCAAAGCAACCTGGGCTTCCATAACATCTCAGCAGTGCCATAGGCTGATCGCTTCTAAGCCACGCCACATTGATGCAGTAATTCATTCTAAAGAAGCCCCAACCAAGTATTGAGTGCATTTACTGCACATACTTTTCAGTAGGCCAACATTTATTATTTAAAAATCATTATTTCAGTTGGTCCTATATAATATACTAATTTTTTGCGATAATGTATGTTTGGTTTTCATTGGCTGTAAGCCATAATCATCAACATTAACAGAAATAAACATTTGAAAAAGATCACTCTGTCATGATTCCATGTAATATATGCATTTCACTTTAAAGGGAACCAACCACCTCAGATAACCCTAATACACAGTTAGTACATGTCCCTGCATCCTAAGGATACCTTTCCAGCACTGTTTTTGTGTAAAATCTTGCATTAGTATAACTGATATAAAGACTTTATAAACTTACTAGCCTGGAGACATCTGGGTGTATCCCTCCTTCTGTTATACTTAAGGGCTGTGCATTGCATGTCTGTGCTCCCCCTCCCTCCGTGCCTGCTGCCCTGCCCTGATGGGCGTGATCGTTATCTCCTCTGCACAGAGGGAGGGGGAGCACAGCCATGCAATGAATGCACAGCCCTGAAGTATAACAGAAGGAGGGATACGCCCAGATGTCTCCAGGCTAGTAAGTTTATAAACTCTTTATATCAGTTATACTAATGCAAGATTTTACACAAAAACAGTGCTGGAAAGGTATCCTTAGGGTGCAGGGACATGTACTAACTGTGTATTAGGGTGATCTGAGGTGGTTGGTTCCCTTTAAGTATTGAATTACTGAAATGAATTAACTTTTAGATGATATTCTAACTTATTGAGATGCACTTGTATATACATAGAAGGGAAAATATGTATTTCATACGCTGATTTTGCAAGTCTTACCACCTAATAAGAATGGAGAGGTCTGTAATTTTTATCGTAGGTTAACGTAAACTGTAAGAGACAGAATCTAAAAAAAAAATCACATTGAATGATTTTAAAATAATTAAATTGCATTTTATTGCATGAAAATGTAGGTTGGAAACTTGCAAAATCGGCAGTGAATCAAATACCGTACTTATTTTCCCCACTGTAGATAGAGGTATCTTAGTTACTACTTCAGAGATATGAGTTCCAGTTGTCAGAATGGAAATGCAATAAAAAAAATGGTACCTTTAATATATGCTTTGATTACTTTTATATCAAACCATATTGGAAAGAACTGTGATATGCTTCAAACAAAATGTGCTCCTTATCAATCACTCTTTCTTTCCAGCTAAGGCCCCTTTCACATCAGCGTTATTTTTTTTCACCGCATCTGCCGCGATTAACGCATAACCGCGACACCTGCGGCACACTTGCGGCAAGCCCCATGCAATGTCTATGGGGCTTGCGGTAAGGGTGCGGCAGGTGCGGTATCGGCACTTGCGGCAGGTGCGGGCGCAAGAAAAACGCGGCTGACCGCGGTTTTTTTTCGCGGACGCCCCTGCCGCAAGTGCTGAAACCGCACTTGCCGCACCTGCCGCACCCTTAATGCAAGCCCCATAGACATTGCATGGGGCTTGCCGCGACTGTGCCGCAGGTGTCGCGGTTATGCGTTTAAAAATAACGCTGATGTGAAAGGGGCCTAAGTTGTACGTATCAAACTTCCTAATAGATCTTGTCTTTTTATCCCCATGATTCAATTCCTTTATTAATCTAAATAAACAAATACACAAAATACATGTAAAATGCAAGGAAAGGGACATCTTAGATCCAGAGGTGAGGCATGGCACTATCTATATACATACATAATTATTACATCAATCGACTCATAGAACCAAGCCTACAACTAATAACAGATCATAAAGAAGCACATTTAAAGTCATTCACCTGAATAGAAGATCAAACAAAGTCCACTTTAAGCATCGTTAATAGAATAACAGTTTAGAGTGTTTCATAAGTTGACTGACCTTATATAACCCACTACCTGGGTTAACCTGATTGTTGCCTAAGTTGTTTCTGCTTATCCATAAATCTGTCACTGTTCTCATGATGGTTTCTATGCATTGTATAGCCTAACCTGTACTAAGGGACATTGTATTAATGAACTTTTCATGTATATGCTAGAATATTTTGTCTCATGCATTAGTCCCAATTAATAACAATAGTATTTACGTATTCATATAGCAACTATAATTCCACAGCGCTTTGCATACATCAGCAATACTGTCCCTATTTGGCTTACAATCTAAATTCCCTATGAGTATGTCTTAGAGCAGTGTTTCCCAACTCCAGTCCTCAAGGCACACCAACAGGTCATGTTTTCAGGATTTCCTTAGGATTGCACAGGTGTTAGTTTAATCACTTGCACAGGGAATAATTCCATCATCTGTCTAATTATAAGGAAATCCTGAAAACATGACCTGTTGGTGTGCCTTGAGGACTGGAGTTGGGAAACACTGTCTTAGAGTGTGGGAGGAAACCGGAGTGTCGGGAGAAAACCCAGACAAACATGGGGAAAACATACAAACTCATGTAGATGTTGTCCTTGGTGGCATTTGAACCCAGGACCCCAGTGCTGACTGCAGTGCTAAGTATTGAGCTGCCATGCAGTTCATGTGGGGTTTTCTAAATTTCCAGAGACTGCAAATAAAGACCTATCTACTCTATCTACTCTATAATTGCCGTAGGCAAAATCGTGTCGGACCCCGAAATCGCCGTGGCTTTGTCACTATGTGACGTCACCACGCGCGAGCAATGGCCGCGAAGCGGCCATTGCGAGTCGTTGGCCGAAAATAGAACCAGAGGCTCGGCCACAAACTTAGCGATTTACCGCTGAGGTAGCGCGAGCAATGGCCGCGAGGCCATTGCGAGTCGCTACCTCAGCCGCCGCACCTGCCGCAAGTCTCCCTATACTTTGTATGGGGATCCAATGCGAGTCGCTGTGTAGCGCGAGCAATGGCCGCGAGGCCATTGCGAGTCGCTACCTCAGCCGCCGCACTTGCGGCGCGGTTGCGGTAATCCCCATAGAAAGTATAGGGGGACTTGCGGCAGGTGCGGCAAGTGCGGTTTTGCACTTGCGGCAAGTGCGGCCGCTAATTAAAATTAAAAAAATTAATCTAATACAAATAAATTTTATTAAAATAAAAAAATTAATATACAAATAATAAAAATAATAAATAATAAAATAAATCAAAATTAAAAAAATAAATAAATAAAATAAAAAAATATATAATTAAAATATTAATAACATTAATTCTAAGAAAATCTAATTACTCAAATAAAAAAAAATTCAATTAAAATAAAAAAAATAATAATATTATAAAAATATTAAATAATAAATAATTACAATAATAAAATAAGAAATAATAAAAAAAAATATTCCATATAAAAATTCATAACATTAACTAATTTTAATTAAAAAAAAACAAATAAATAAAATATTCATAACATTAAGTTATTCAAAAAAATGTAAATAAAAAAAAAAATATAGCTACTATAATCTAATTAACGCACGTTCTAGAATCCCGATGCATTTGCATCGGGCTCACAGCTAGTAACTATTATAGTTTCTTAATAAATATAAAAAGAACTAAATCAATTAAAGGAAAACTGTCAGGTCAAAAATCCATATGTAACTCCTATCATTTTCTAATTCCTCCCTCTAAACTCTCTCTATTGATGTATTTCTTTTATTTATTTTCCCCTCCTATCTTCTGTAAACTTCAAATAAAGAGATTCATTCCATCTGTCACTCACAGTGAATGATCCACTTAGTTCTCTGCTGTCCACTCCCCACGTATGAATATGCATGTCACACCACAGCACAGGAGATCAGGTGGGGGGAGGCTGTATTCTCTTCTCTGCTCTCTGTATGCAGCATCACAAGAGGTGAACTACAACACAGAAACTGGCACAGCAGGGTATTTGCTATAAGGTACCTTTACACGTCGCAACATTGTATGCAATTTCACTTGCAACTTACTGGTTGCAGTGAAATCATGGACACATTGTTCAATTTTGTTGCCATGTACAAATGGAACAATGTATCCATGATTTCACTGCAACCAGTAAGTTGCAAGTGAAATTGCATGCAATGTTGCGACGTGTAAAGGTACCCTTACAGAAACAAATGGAGTCTAGATCAGGCAGACCTGCAGTAGCTCTCTTCCTCCATGGTGATATCAACTGAACAGACCTGTAAGTGAAACCCGACACTGCACTGTCTGAGAGCAAAGAGAGTGGAGAGGAGAGACCTGCAGATTACATGACAGTTTATACAGCACAGGACTAATCGTCTCTGCTTACAATGGGGCAGGACTAATGCAGCAGCACCCTGCAGGGTCTGACAATGGTGATAACATGGAAACTACAAACGGTACAATAATGATTTTACATGTTTTTAAAAGGTCTGTCCAGACACTATTCAAGGGTAATATTAGTATCATACTGAAAAATGACCTGACAGTGTCCCTTTAAAACCCGATTTTCCCTTTTTCGCTCTTTAGTTTTTCCCTCCCCTACTTCCAAGAGCCATAACTTTTTTAATTTTTCATCCACTTAGCCATATGAGAGCTTGTTTTTTACACGATGAGTTATACTTTTGAATGACATCATGCATTTTATCATTCAATGCACTGGAACACGGGAAAAAAATTCCAAGTGTGGTGAAATTGCAAATGAAGTTTCACAATGGTTTTTGGATTTTTTTCTTTACCATGTTCACTATACGCTAAAACTGAACAGGCAATATGATTCTACAAGGCAATACAAGTATCACAGTTACCAAACATATAAAGTTGTTTTTTTTAAATTAAGTGGTGAAAAAAAAATTGAAAATCTGTAAGGCTGGTTTCACACTGCAGTTTTTTCCCTGATCAGGTTCGATCAGGTTTGTGTGTCAAAACCAGGAGTGTCCCCAAAACTCAGAACAGGTGTCAATCTTTCAATTATACTTTTTCTCTGCAAGTTTCTCTCCTGGTTTTGGTACACAAACCTGATCGAACCTTATCAGAGAAAACACTGTGGTGTAAAACCAGCCTAAGAAAACCTTTTTTTTTGCTTGTGTCGTCCTTTTCAGTGACCCATAACATTTTAATTTTTTGGGATATGATGCGGTGCTGGACTAATTTTTTGTATATTTTGATAGATCAGAGGTTTAGAAATGCAGCATTACCAAGTATGTGTATTTTATATTTTTTTTAATTGTTTTATTTTTAATGTGGCAAACAGGGGTGATTAGAACTTGGGTTATTAATATTTTGTAAAACTTTTTTTTTCATTTTTAAGTATGTTTAATACTCTTATATCCAAGAAAAATGCATACGGTAGCTGACACTGGAGAAACATAGGTTCGCTCACCACATCCCAGGAGGTCAGGACACACTGCAATAGCAAAGGCGGTGCTCAGCGAGGAAGCCCAGCTGTCAGGTGGATTGATAAGTCGGAAATGAGTCTGTAGCACTCATCTTCAGTTATGCAGAAGTGCTTTTTATTTCACATAGGTGTACAAAAATTTTTATTACTTAACAGGAGTCCAGGCAGTGGGGGAGAGCAAATAAGATTCAAAAGTGCTAAGGCAAAACAGGCTCGTAGAAGTGCAGGTGTGTGAAACAGAAGTCGACTGTTTTGCCTTTGCACTTTTGTTTCTTATTTGTTTTCCCCCACTACCTGGACTCCTGTTATGGAGTAAAAATGTTTCTACATCATGTAAATTGTCACTTCAGTGAGGAAGTGGATGAACTCTAGTGCCACCTATTTAAGGCAGCAATCCTAAAAGTCATAACTGACTCTTTAATAAGCCTTTTAATATGACTTAAGGTACCATTACACTGTACGATATTGTGAACAACATCACTGAAACGTCACGGGTTTGGAATCGTTCAAACGACATCATTAGTACGTCGTTGCGTGTGGCACCGAGATACGACTACGATAAATCATTGGATTGTTGATCGCAGATTTGAGAACATGTTCTCAAATCAGACGATCGTCGTTCACGCAATCTGCTGCATCGTTGTGTGTCACACCGCGATAACGATGTCATTAACGACTTCGCCTATTTACAACAGTGATCAAGAATCATTTGCTGGGTTGTGCGAACAATAGCTGCTCACCGCATTGTTGGTGTGTTGTTCACGATATCTATACATGTGACATCTCACCAACGATCTCTAAACGATGTCCTAACGGTCGTGCTCCCGTGAAATTGTTGATGAGATCGTTACAACATTGAAGCGTTTAACGGTACCTTTGCAGGATAAAAATTTTTTTTTCTGTTTTGAATTGAAGCGCTACCAGAGGGATCACAGGGATGGCAAATGATTCCAAAATAATTTCTTCTTTTATTACGCGTTTCGGCTTAACATATAACAAGCCTTCATCAGATAAAATCCAGCAGATAGGATTTTATCTGATGAAGGCTTGTTATATGTTAAGCCGAAACACGTAATAAAACAAGAAATTATTTTGGAATAATTTGCCATCCCTGTGATCCCTCTGGTAGCGCTTCAATTCAAAACAGAAAAAAATTTTTTTTCTCCTGCACTTCAACACGAGCCTCTCTTTGGGCGGCTTGCTTCTCTGGGAACAAGCAGCAGGCCAGGAGATCCAGGAAATATCGCTCTGTAGGATTATATGCGAACTGCACAAGACACCAGAAAGGTGAGAACAATACCTAAGAGCAACTGTTGCTACTAATACACTGCACTTAGATCTGCGCCTTCTCTTTTCTCCTCTATCCCCAGTCTCGCTGACCTCACAGTCTTTGAAGACACTATTTGACTATTAACGGTACCTTTAAGATTTATGCCAGATCAGAGCCACAATCTGCAGATGCTGCATTTTGGGGTGATTCCTCCTCATCAGTGCAGTGTATGGGATTCTGATCTGGCTGTATGAGAGGCTAAAATGAGGTCTGGGGAATAGCTGTTCTACTTATGGAGACCAATTTGCCTGCCGACAAGAGGAGACTTATAGCCGCAATGCTCCTCTGGGAAATATGCAAATATTGTCACTTCAGTGAGGAAGTGGATGAACTCTAATGGGACTCATTGAAGGCAGCAATCCTATAAGTCATAAGTGACTCTTTAACAAGCCTTGCAATATGACTTAGGATTTGTGCCAGATCAGAGCCCCACTTATGTGAAATAAATAGCACTTTTGCATAACTGAAGATGAATGCTGCTCTTTCCTATGTATTTTATAGTCTCCTCAACGGAACCCAAACCTGCAATCATCAGATTGCTTGTGCTTTACATTGCAGTGCATCAGCATATACAGTCCCTGACAAAAGTTATGTCGCTTATTCATGTAATATAAATAAAAGCTTATAACCTGATTTTAAATTCTTTTTTTTACTATAAATTTTTATTTGTTTTCGGCAAGAAATAAACAGAATATAAACAAAATCTGTAGTAAAGACTTTACAATTAGCAGATAATAGAGATACTGTAAACCTACTTCAAATAGGTCCTGTAAGTAGGGTATAGTAACTAATGAAATTGCGATCTCATGTGGACATAACAGTCTTGAAGAAAAAGGATGTCTCTCACACGGACTTGATTCCTGCACCCCGCTAAGCGGGCGGGTCTCGCGAGAGAGGATCCTCCTTATAAGTCCAAAAATAACAGGTGTTCATGACTCGATCACACCCTTACAATTATGTATAAAACAACCAAAACATTTTGATCTATACAAGTACCATAACTCAAGAAGAAACAAACAGATCAGACGAAGACAAGACAGACTGGTGAGGGTAGTGAGGGTTAGGAAAGAAATAAAGGGGTGTCACTCTCCCCTGAGATCAGCCTCAAGAAGATACACTCTCGTTAGCTGCCTCATAGAACTCCCATAGAGACCAAATCTTCAAATATTTATACACTGTGTCGTGCATCATCGCCGTTAGATGTTCCATGCGTTTAACATTAAGAATTCTGTTCCTAAGACTCATAAGGGATGGGGTAGAGGTCTGCTTCCAGTTTTTGGCTATTAAACATCTAGCCGCGGTGGTCATGTGGAGGAAAAGTCTGGACGACATTTTATTCAGCCCTCTGATTCTAGCACCCAAGAGGAAAAACCAGAGGGTCTAAAGGGATATCAGCATGTAAAACGCTATCTATTAAAGTCTTTACCTGACTCCAAAAAGGGTGAATCCCCGGGCAAGTCCAAAAGATGTGATATATCGAGCCCACTCCATTCCCGCACCTCCAACATGTTGAGGGAATAGAAGAGTCCATTCTGTGGAAAACCTCTGGTGTATAATACCACAGAGTCAAGATTTTATATATATTTTCCTTGTATAGTGTGCAAATGGAGGATTTGGCAGCATTGCGCCAAATATACGACCAATCCTGGTCAGAGATTTTCCTCCCCAGACTCGTCTCCCACCTCGACATGTAACTGAGCCCTCCGCCCTGGCCTTCGCCCGGGTCAGATAACAAAGAGTAGATTGCAGAAATCAGACCCTTGGTACCCGTGAATGACCTACATAACCTTTCAAAATCCCTAGGAACTGAAACCCCTGCCCTACCAAAGAGAGACCTGGCCAAATCCCTGACTTGAAGATATGGATAATAAACCCTATTTGGAATGAAAAGTTTTTTTTGAGATATTCAAAAGTATGTATCTCCATAGTCTTCCCGTCTATTATATTCGCAAATCTAAAGAGGTCTGCCTTTTGCCAGGGATGTACCATATCTAATTCGAGACTATTCGGGAGCAGTGGTTGATAGATGAATGACACCAAAGGGTAGCAGGGTGACATCAAGGTGAATCTCTTCGTGCAAGAGTTCCATAGCTCGCGGGTGAACTGCATTGGGCCCAACAGAGGAGAATGAGGACGTGCCTGGGCAGGTGGCCAAAGAAATGAATTTGGATGTACTGGAGCTATCCATAATTTCTCTATTTCAGTCCACCTATTGTAAGCCCAAAGGGAAGTCCAGCACGGGATTCTCCGTAGATGTGTAGCCCAATAGTATTTCAATCCGTCAGGTACCGAGAGCCCACCTCTGAGTTTGTGTGTCAGAAGCACCTCTCTAGCCACCCTATGTCTCTTCCGAAGCCATATAAAGTCCATTATCGCAGCCTGAAGTGACTTCAGTTCCGACAAGGGAACTCTCACCAGCAGAGTCTCAAAAGAATATATAAGTTTAGGGAGAATGGACATCTTGACTGCCGTCATTCGGCGCATCCATGACATGGGAAGAGACAACCAATTGGAGAGTTTTGCTCTTATGTCCCTAAAGAGAGGCAGGAAATTATGTTTGTATAAGGTATCATAAGAGGATGTGATCTGCACTCCCAAATATTTAACTGCCTCCGACTTCCATCTGAATTTGTAGTTTAATCTCAGATGATCCCAAATCTCGGGAGGGAGTCCAATAGGCATAGCTTCCGTCTTATTAGAATTCAGTTTATAGCCTGAAAGAGCCCCATAGGATCCCAACACCCTGAGTAGGTTTGGGAGGGAGACGTGAATATTAGTGAGGGTCAGAAGAACATCGTCTGCGAATAACGCAATTTTAAATTGCTTGCTCCCTAATGTCACCCCCGAGATGTTAGGATCTAGTCTGATGGCTGCTGCCAGGGGCTCTAAGCATAAAGCAAACAGTAAAGGCGAGAGTGGGCACCCCTGCCTGGTGCCATTCAAGATAGCAAACGGTTTGGATATACTGAAAGGAAGCTTTATGGAAGCCGAAGGACAACTATACAGCGCCTGTAAAGCCATCATAAATCCCCCCGAAAACCCCAGGGAGCGCATGGTTCCAAATAGGAAGGGCCAGGAAAGGCAATCGAAGGCCTTTTCCGCATCTAAGCTTAAGACTAAGGCCTGCTGTCGCCTCCGATTTAGAACGTCCACCAAGTCAATAATTCTCCTGGTGTTATCTCCTCCTTGTCTGTGGGGAATAAACCCCACCTGATCTTTGTGTACCAGATGAGGTGTCCAGTTATTAAGTCTCACAGCCAGGAGTTTGGTGAAAACCTTCAAATCGGAGTACAACAAAGGAATCGGTCTATAATTAGCAAAGTCCAAGGGGTCCCTGGGTGGCTTGGGGAGGAGAATGAGGTGAGAATGCAACATCGTGGCCGGAATAGGATGACCCCTCATAAAAGCATTAAACAGAGCCGTCATGTGAGGGAGTAATATTTTAGCAAAAGTCTTATAATAAAGATATGTCAGACCATCAGGGCCAGGAGACTTACCCTGAGGTAGCGAGTTCAGTATCTCACCCACCTCATCAGCGGTCACCGCAGCATTGAGGGTGTCTGCAGACCCCTGGGGTAGAGAAGGAAGCTTCAATTTGGAAAGGTATGTATCTATCACCTCGGGATTCCCAAAATCACCACCCCCACATGAATGTAAACTATAGAGCTTGCTGTAATAGTTATATAAGATGTCAGCTATAGCTATAGCGTCTGGATGATACTGTACAATCCCACCGGGATCACGCAAAGCCTGAGGTCCCGAGGCTGCCAAGTGCTCCTTAAGTTGTCTAGCCAACATAGTATGAGCTTTGTTAAAATTTTTGTTTTGTGAAAGTTAGCAACCTCTCGGCCCCCGTACCGCTAGATCTTTCAGCTGTTGCCTCAATTTTACTACTTCTCTCAAGATAGGCAGTGAAGGGTGGGAAAGCAATCTCTTCTCCTGTTGGGCCAGACTAACCGTAAGGGATTCTTTTAATGTATTTTCTTTCTTTTTGGCCCTGGCCCCCTCCTTAATACAATGCCCCCATATCACTGCTTTGTGGGCTTCCCATAATATCCCAGGGGAGGAGCCCGACCCCTCATTCAGTGTAAAATATTCCTCAAGACGACTCTGCAAAGATGCCCTAACCGTCATATTTTTCAGTAAAGATTCGTTCAAACGCCACGGGCCCCTATGGGAGCGAGTTGGGGAGAACTGAAAGTCCATAGATAAAGGGGCATGATCTGACCATGATATTGCACCCAGGTCCACCCTCTCCATAGCTCTCAGGACCTGTGAGTTTACAAATAGTCAATTCTAGAATGGGTTTGGTGTGGGTGAGAAAAAAAAGAAAAAGTTCTCTCGCCAGGGTGCGCCACCCTCCAGGCATCAAATAGCGCCTCCCCGCGAATCAGACTACGTAGGCCTAAAGAGAGCCTCTGCAAGGCCTCAGATGGTCGCTGTCCCCCCAAAGAGAGCCTATCAGACACCTCAGAGAAGGGGACATTAAAGTCTCTGCCTACAATGGATGGAGCATCTGAAAATTCCGCCAGCTTGTTAAACACCCCTTTCAAAAATCCCAGCTGCCCATCATTAGGTGCATATAGATTGGCCAAGCGCAGGGGTCGACCGTTCAGAGTCAGGTCCAAGATAATATAGCTACCTCCCGGGTCTATGTGAGAAGAGGTAAATTGCACTGGATTTGCAGCAGATAACAAAATAGCCACCCCACCCCTCTTAGAGTCAGAACCTGATCTTAAATTCATCCATTGGTTGTATAAATTACTCTTTTGAAAACTGAAACCCTTCCAAATTTTGTTTAGGTTAAGAAAATAAATTGGCATCAATGCTGAAATATTGATCATTTAATGAACACAGAATGGTCAGATTTTGGCAAGACAAAACTTTTGTCGCCCACAGAAAGTAATGTGATATTCAAATAAATAATTAACTTAAAATATAAATATATGTTGCATAAGATTGGTAAATGAAGTTGTGGTGCTACTAGAGTCATATTTAATATTTTGTGTGACTTCCATGAGCTTCAAAGACTGCATCCATGCGCTTCAACAATGATTCATACAATTTACTAATGAAGTTGTGATGACCGTCCGCTGTAAGGCTGAGCTGCTGGTAAGGCAGCACCCCGAGAAACCCCGAGACCCTTAACCCCTATACAGGGATCTGGAATTATAGCGGAGCCCAGGGGGTAGCTGCCTATGGAGCAGCAGAGCAGGAGGTCGTCTAGGAAGGGAAAAAATCAGGAAGCGAAGAACGTAGTCAGGAGTCTGAGTCAAAACCGAGAGGGCAGCGAAGGTACAAAAATCGTCAGGCAGTAGCAGAGTCAAAAATCCAGGCAAAGGTCAAGGGCAAAACCAAGAGGGCAGCTGAGGTACAAAATCAATAGGCAGAGGCAGAGTCAGAAATCCAGGCAAGGTCAGAGACAAAACTAAACATACACTATATCACTGGGGAACCAAAACTATATCTGGCGGCCTGCAAGACAGGCTCCAATGTATTTGAAGGGCGCGGTTACCTCCCATAGGCTGGAGCTCACAGCCTGATGACCTCATCCGAACCGCCCCTAGAGCCAGGCCAGATGGAGATGCACGACTGGCTCCACCCAGCCCACCTCTGACAGAAGAACGCAGGCTGCGCCTAACGGACACCTCTGCAGGGCCCGCTCTTCTGCGACCACCACCACCCAGAGGGGAAACACAGCGGCGCTCAGCGACAGAGGCAGACGTCGCTGGAGCAGGTCCATATGAGGACAAGGCCTTCCTATCACCAGCACCACCAGACGAAGGAATCCGGCTCCTCCCAGCAGCCGAGGCAGGAACACCGGCCACCGAGTCCGATGGCGATGTGACAGAAGTCATCAGGAATAGCAAAGAATGCAGTCTTACGTGCCTCCCAGAGTTCATCTAGATTCTTTGGTTTTGTCTTCCAAGCTTCCTCTTTCATCCTACCCCAGACGTGCTCAATGATGTTCATGTCTGGGACTGTGCTGGCCAGTCCTTGAGCACTTTGATCTTTTTTGTCTGGAGGAACTTTGTTGTAGAGATGGATGTATGAAATGGAGCACCATCCTGCTGCAGAATTGAACCCCTTTTATGATTTGGAATTAAGAGGTAGCGAATACGTCTTGATATTTTAGGCTATTGATATTGCCTTCCACCTTGCAAATGTTTTGCACACCCCCATACTGAATGTAATCCCAGACCATGATCTTTCACCACCAAATTTAACTGTTTTCTGGGTGTATTTTGGATCCATACGGGCTCCAGTAGGTCTTCTGCAGTATTTGCAGCGGCTTTGGTGTAATTCTACTGAAGATTTATCAGAGAAATCCACCTTCTGGCCACTTTTCCAGCATTTAGCAGGCTGTGGGACTTTGCAAATGCCACACGTTTTTTTATTTGCCTTTTGTTTAGTGCTAGCTTCTGGGCACTGATTCGACCATGGAGGCCATTTTCAGACAGAATCCTACAAACTGTTCTAGTTGACACAGGGACTTGAGGTGACCAGGCCTGTTGGAGCTCTGCTGCAGTGGAAGAGGGGCTTGATTTCGATTTTATAACCAACAAACGTTCCTCTTGAGCAGTTGTCTTGCGGGGTCTGCTGGACCTGGGCTTATCAAGCACATCTCCTGTCTCTTCAAATTTTTTTTTTAAGTTTTTGTACTTGACGCTGAGACACATTAAAGGTGCCAGCCACCTCTGCAATGGATCTGGTCTTCAGCCTCTTGATAATCAAGCCTTTGGTCGCAGAGAGGATTTTTGGCATGTTGACAGAGCTCAAGTTGCAGTTCAAGTGAAGGTCTGGGGTGCTGGATTTCTTTTTATACACATCCACTACTTAACCGATCATATACTGAGCACAGGTGAGGATGTAAACTAGGATTGATTGCATTATATGACCAGGTGACAAAACTTTTGTCTTGCCAAAATTTGACCATTCTGTGTTCATTAAATGATCAAAATTTCAGCATTGATGCAATTTATTTTCTTAACCAACACATTCGGAGGATTTCAGCTTTCAAAAGAGTAATTTATAAAACTAATGGATGAATTTAACGTCAGGTTATAACTTTTTATTTACATAACATGGATAAGCGACATAACTTCTATCAGGGACTGTATAGTAGAAACCACGATCTTCTATGAATGTTGGCCATGGACTGACATTCATAGGAGAATGAAGATGACAAGCACACGTCATCAGCAGACCCCGGGTGTCATGACAACTCATCGTCGTTTCGCAATCATGTCACAGGCGCGCCAATGGGCAGGAGGAATGACACACCCCCTGCCGATGCACGGATAAATGCTGCTGTCAGAGTTTGACAGCACTATTTAACTGGTTAAGAGCCAAGGGAGGAACTCCAATCTAGCCGCAGCTTTTAGAATTATATGATGGATGATTAAATCTGCTATTATAAGTGGGCTATGATAAAGGCTAAAAATTTCAACCCACACCAAGCCAAGAAAATGAGGTCGTGAATAAGTTAAATGTGTGTGACTTGTGCCCTATTGAAAGCTTCATTCATGTGCAACTCAAATACTGGGCAGTCACCCCCTCCATGAACTGGTAGGTTAAGACTGGTTGTTTCATCAGTATCAACACCTGTTACCTCTTTTTTTTAAAGGGTCAGCTGTATCCTGTTTGTGCATTTGTTTCTGTTACCTTGGTTGGTAAATACGACTGAATTTTTGCCATGTTCATAACTGAATTATATGGGATTTTTTTTAAAGTTCTTTTTATTTCCTTGGCTATGCTTTTTCAATTTTAAAGATCTACACTGAGGTCGTCTGATACAAGGTGAGGTTTTAATATCACTGGATAGGACCGTCCTTGATAGGGGTACACCTTTTCATGGTGGGTTTGCTTTTACGCTTTTTTTTCAAATGAAAAACAGTGTTTAGGAAGTGCCCTATGTTAGGGGCCGTCACACGGTGAGATATCTTGCCCATATGTTTAAAGCGATCTCCTTTTGATCGCTTAAGCGATATCGGGCAAGATATCCGTTGCATGTAATCAAGCGATTTACGATGGTAAATCGCTTGATCGTGACATCGCTGATCTGAGGTTCGGTTCTCAGATCTACGATGAACGATGCAACGATCTGCATCATCGTGGTGTGTGACACCACGATGATCCATCTCCCAGCGACCTGCGCCTATGTGGGAGATGGTATAACTAATGGTACACGTCGGGTAACTAAGCGACGCGCGGCGCCTATTACCCGATGTGTACCATAGTAACGAGCGAGATCGGGCTCCGCATCGCTGTGAGTCTGTCTGTGTACATCTCACCAGCAGATGTGACGATATTGTAGCGATTGCGCGTGCACGTGATCGCTTAAAAATATCGCTAAAGATGTCGCAGCGTGTGACGGCCCCCTTATTTATAGGTACTAATACTATTTACTTGCGGCAGGATATATGCTCATTTTGTTTCTATCATAAGTTTTGTGTGTTAAATGGGCACAGTGTGAACGTGCTCATGTAAACAGTACACTGCATAAATATCAACTTATTCTCTGGATCATTTCCTTGATTTTGATCCATATTTAGAGATACATAAATTATCAAAGGTTATCCAAAATTAGGATTAATTTACACAGATATATGAACAATTCAAGAAACTGCAATTTGTTTTTCTTTTTCAGCCAATAAACATTATCAGATTAGTTTTCAAAAGATATGGCTTTACTTGAATATGGTTAATGCTGTCAAACACAAATGCTCCGGTATTCTCTAGGATAGTGCTGTCACCAAAAGGAAGACAATATAATCAGCAGACTGAAATCTGACATTTCAGATTGACATTTCCTGAATGAATTTTCGGTGGGCTCTATACACATTAGACTGTCGGCTGACATTATACTAATGTTTCTGTGGGATTAAAGAGGTTGTCCACTACTAGGACAACCCTTTCTGAATTTACTTGTTTTCCCCAGTCAAAATAATGAACCCTATACTCATCTCACGTGCTGCCTCCGTTCAAGCGCGGTCAGTAACCGCGACTCAGGGCTTACCTGACATTGTGACGTCACACAAGCCCTGCACACATTCACCAATGCCTTCTCTTTCGCTACGCCTTCAGACATGAGAGCTATTTAACAGGAAATGAGCGATGCACTTTCTGTTAATATCAACTATGTTCAAAGGTGGGGAGATGGAAGCTGGCTGTGATTGGATGCGGGGCTCATCTGACGTCACAATGTCACGTGAGTCTCGAGCTCAGGCTACCGACACCGCTGGAATGGGAGCAGCATGTGAGGTGGGTGTGGGGTTTATTATTTTAACTATGGGAAACAGTCGATTCAGAAGGAGTTGTCCTAGTAGTGGACAACCCCTTTAAGTGTCACGCATTCCATTTTTAAGCGACATCAGTTTTGGTTCTAGATAATTTGGACACATGCTATTGACTTATAATGACGTTTGAGACATTTCTGTTTTTTAAGAGCAAGAATAGAACTGCAGGCTGTTTCATTACTACTTCAAAAATAAAGGAAGACCTGAAGGTGTGTAACTTTTCTTGATCAGGATCTTACAACTTAGCCAGTGGTATTTCTTTTGCCAGGCTTGAAAAAAAGATCTCTGGTCTAAGTTGTTCTGAATTAAGCAAGTGCATCAGAATCAGAAATCTATGGCACATATGATCTGTAATGGATTTCTGATTTAATTTACAACACTACCACACTACCACATAAACTGCACACCTAGATAACTAGATGGAAAATGTATTTACTCACCTCTATGGATATGTGCCAAAGCCAGAGTGGCAACATGGTGCAAACAAGAATTCCAAGCAGCAAAAGACTCTTCCTTATTTGTCATTACCTGGATGTAGAATACAGTATGGGGTTAAATGGCTATACTAATTGAGGGTTTTGATACTTATCTAAAAAAAATCTGAAATAATATATTACATAATAATAATTATTATGATGTGAAAGAACAAACCATACACTTTAATAGGACAACTAGTGCATTAGAAAAGTAGGATTAAAACTAAATACAAAAAAACACACAAATATTGAGTATTGTTCGATTTTATTAACATTATTTTCATTTGAATACCTTACGTTAAAAATAAGAAATCACGTTTTATATAATGAAGGCATTCAGTATACTGAAAATAAATTGTAGACACATAAGGGTTCATTCACACAGAGCATTTGTGCTCCATTTGTGTTGCTACATTTTTGTTGCAGTTTCTGCATCAAAAACAGATCCTCTTTTTTTGCAAAAATGCATCACAAATGCATCATCCGTTTGTGTTGCTTTTTTCCCTGTTTTTTGTGAAGACAAAGGCAGACAGACACACACACACTTTAATACCCTCCCTGGTGAGTCTCACGGCAAGTCCCGGCAGGACCTGCAACTAGTACGAGTACTTACAGGACCAGCCCATGTGACACTCAGGCTGAGTCACATGGCCAGGGCCTGTCAGTACCATACCTGCAGGTCCTGTCTGTGCCCAGAAGAAACACATTGCAGGGCTCGCCGTGGGATCACCAGTGAGGGTAAGTAATTGGTGCATTTGTGGTATGGTAAGCGCACAAAAAAAGCGGAGCAATAATTGACATGCTCATTATTTTCTGGATGAGCTTTCTGCACCACAAATGCAGCAGTCAAAAACGTGGCTAGCACTGGCTGCAGCCACTCACAGGGATCTTCAGAACTAATAACAGTAAGGCTGAAGGCACACTGTCGTGTATCAAACACAGAGCGTGTTTGATGCATGACAGTGATGCAAGTGTAATACATGTTTTGTGTGAGTGTGGTGCGAGTGTGGTGAGTGTGCCTGGCTGTATACATGTGAGTGTGCTGCGAGTGTGAGTGCATGTGTGCTGCGTGTGAGTGTGATGCTGTCCGTGGTCCTGAAGGACCGCGGACAACATTTGCGGTGATTTTAAACTCGCTGGTTGTTAAAGCTGGCGAGTTTGAAATTACCGCTTTCCCTGTACAGTAATCAATAATGTATGAACAAGGATGGTGTTGCACTGCTCTCAAATATAGGGAGGGGTGCAATTTTGCATGTAGCAGAATATATGACAAAAAAAGAAGATCATGCAGAAAACAATTGCACACCCATTATCCCTAAGGGAGTCCCCTGAGGAAGCTGCCATGCGCAGCGGAACGCGTGGGGCCCCCAGTTACCCAGGTTGCAGCATCTAATTGGGTATGATATATGCTTCATTAAGGTTGCCTCTCTTAGGCGGCCGTCACACGGTCCAATATCTTTAGCGATATTGTAAGCGATCACGTGCACGCGCGATCGCTTACAATATCGCTCACATCGCTGGTGAGATGTCACACAGACAGACTCACCAGCGATGCGGAGCCGCGATCTCGCTGGTAACTATGGTACACATCGGGTAACTAGGCGCCGCGCGTCGCTTAGTTACCCGACGTGTACCATAGTTACCATCTCCCAGCATAGGCGCGGTCGCTGGGAGATGGATCATCGTGGTGTCATACACCACGATGATGCAGATCGTTGCATCGTTCATCGCTAGATCTGAGAACCGAACCTCAGATCAGCGATGTCACGATCAAGCGATTTACCATCGTAAATCGCTTGATTACATGCAACGATATCTTGCCCGATATCGCTTAAGCGATCAAAAAGGAGATCGCTTAAACGATATCGGGCAAGATATCGTTCCGTGTGACGGCCGCCTTAGGTATATGTTTTATCAGTAATTGGCTTGGTTATTCCAACTTTGATTATTATAGGAACTACGTTCTCCCAAGATATGGCTTTAACACCTTCCCTTAAGTATGGGCACCCTTAGGCCAATTGGTTGTGATATTGTTACTATAGCAATCTGATATACTGGGACCTACCTGGTTTTAAATGGTTTTAATTTAGTGCTGTTCGCCTGACTTGCTACTAATAAAATTATTGTTTTGATAATGGGTGTGCAAACGTTTTCTGCATGATCTTCTTTTTTTGTTTCAGTAATCAATGATGTCACAGCAGCGCTGAAACATTATTGTATATAAAAGTCAGCCGCAATACAAGTTAAAAAGGTCTTTGTGTTAATTATCATTTTAACCCCCTCTGCAGGCTCTGCGCTATATGTCGGCATAGAGCCTGCAGATGCGGCTCTTACAAGCCGGTGTCAGAAAGGTTAAATTGCTGTGGGTGTGCTGCCATCATGTATAAACAGAGTATATAGACTCTGTGTATACATGGTGACAACACACCATGGAAGTGCAGGGGTTAAACCTTTATTTTACATCTCCCGGCATTTGTCGGCTTATTTTATTTTACTTTGAAACCGCTCTGCTCCTGCCCTTATGGAGCGGGCTGTGAGAGACTACGTAAAGGCTTTCTGGACTAGGGATAGTGCTGAAGAAATGCTGAGATGTCCCTGGTCCTGAGCGCAAAGGGCATAGTGTATTATCAGCTCAGCTCATGAGCTGTCCATGGTACTTACGCCATTTGCGTACGCAAAAAGCGTACCATGACAGCCGCTGTCCCTGGTACTGAAGCTCCAGCGTGATATTACTGTAATATCACGCTGGAGCTTCATCACCAGGGACAGCGGCTGTCATGGTACGCTGCTTGCGTATGCAAATGGCGTAAGTACCATGGACAGCTCACGATCTCGTGAACTGAGCTGAGGATATACTACGCCATTTGCGCTCAGGACCAGGGATATCTCAAGATTTCTTCAGCACTGTCCCTTGGTCATCATTGGTCTCCAGCTGTCACACACACCAATGCTGGGCGCCCAGCGGGAGACCAACGATTAAATTTATGGTCCAGGTCATTAACCAACAACCAACGATGAAGGACCTCATCGTTGGTCGTTGGTAAATGTCACACACAACCATGTCGTTACAACGTCGCTGCAACGTCACCAAACGGGTGACGTTGCAATGATATCGTTAACGATATCGTAGTGTGTGACGGGGCCTTGAGTTAACTGTGACTATTAGGTGTGGTCATTACTTTTTTGACACATGGTGAAATGTTTCCAGGTAATTCTGTTTCATATATATTCAAACGTTCTCTTGCAGTGTATTTTGTTGGCAACAACATCATTTGGGATTTTGTGACCACTAGGTTGTGTGTACTTCTAAAAAGGACACTCATGGTGGCACTGAAGGATGAGTAAAAGGAGTAGAAGGATGAATCCTACCTGAAGAACAAGTGAAATATTACACAGTCCTGCAAGGTTATTCTAGTGGCTTTCATGTTTTTTCCCTGTAAGACACTTTTCTGCAACCATCAAGCTTTATTAAAATGCTGTGTGAAGGGAACTACTGTTAGTGCATTACAAGATGAGATGCTTCTTAAAGGGGAACTGCACTGCCCATTACATACAGTGGTGTATACTAGTGTTTGCCCCCTTCCTGATTTCATATTCTTTTGCATGTTTATCACTTTAAAGGGAACCCTGTCACCTAGTTTAGCCCCCCTAACCTATCACTACCTGTCCCTGCATCTTCCTACTACATTACTAACCATCCCTCTCTGACCTAATAGTGAATTATAAAAGTTGAATAAAGTGATTTATAAACCTACATGTCCACAGACATGTGGGTGTTCCTAGATGGCTGGCCATCAGGTGGGCAGTCTCTCTGGGTCCACTCTCCCCCGCCTCGCTGCTGCAATCACACCCCGGTGGGCATGATCATTTACTCAGGAGCGCTCTGCTGATTTAAAATTCCCACCTCCTTCTTCTGAATTAATGCTTTCCGGCCGTGATGCGTCATTTCCGGTCCTGCACAGTGTGGGGGGTGTACAGGCCGGCATCGAAATGCACACTGTGCATGCTCCAAAGCCAGATTGTACATCGATACACCCCCACACTACACAGGACCAGAAATGACGCTCCGCCAGCAGTACGTCATCATCAAAAGAAGGAGGCGGGAATTTTAAATCAGCAGAGTGCTCCTGAGTGAATGATCACACCCACCGGGGTTTGATTGCAGTAGCGAGGCAGGGAAGAGCGGACCCAGAGAAACTGCCCACTCGACGACCAGCCATCTAGGAATGCCCACATATCTGTGGACATGTAAGTTTATAAATCACTTTATTCCACTTTGATAATTCACTACTAAGTAAGAGAGGGATGGTGAGTAATCTAGTAGGAAGCTGCAGAGAGAGGGAGTGATAGGTTAGGGGGGCTAAACTAGGTGACAGGTTTACTTTAAATGCTTCACATCACCAATCAAATTTTAAAATTAGACAAAAATAAGCCAAGCTCCCAACTGTAATTGTGTGGGGAAGAACTGATATTTCAGCACCTCCCACCGATCATAGCAACTATAGAGTGCATGATGGGTGCAGCACATTATGATGTTGGAACTGTCATCTGCTGATGATACCTGTCATGAGGCGTTAAGGGGTTAATGAAGCTATACCAGAAAGTAAAACTAATAAATTGGAAACCCTCTTTAGCTGTGCCTGCAGAACTGACACAGAACCATGTTGCCCTTCTGATATTACAACAAAAGAAGAATTTCCAAGAAATAAAATATCATATCTTTATTAAACAATATAGTTAAAAACCAAAGAACATAAATTGGCTGCAGAGATACATATGTGGAAGCGACCACACGAAACGTCGTTGGTGCGGGGAAGTGGACAGAGCTGACAGACGTCTGCTGTCACATGTAAGTTTTATCAAGGCACTTAACTTTTTTGTATTGGCCTATGTACCAGCATTTATTGTGATATAGGATCATTTATAAGCTATCGGTATTTAGTTAGATCTACTTGCAGTAGCTTAGGGTTCTATGATATATTAGGATGCAACAAGCAGTTAATACTACCTTTGAAATTAGCCTGCACTAACTAAATTTATATGTACTCTAATATTAGGACATATAATTACTTATGACATAAAACATTTTTGTGGTGTTAGACAAGATACTGATAGCATAATTTGATTCTGGTATAGTAATATACAGGTATATAGAAATGTACTGTAAATGAGTTTCGTTATAATTGGTGAGTCCATATGTGCCACCTGGCACTGTACCATTACTATAAAATCTATTCTTTTTATCCATATTGGTTCTTTACTAATATCACGATTTATATTGATTTCCACTCATTATCCGAGTCCCTTCTCCCTCTCGCAAACATAGCCTCCTCACATGACGCTGACGCTGCTGCCACTCTCTATAACACCAAAATAACTGCAGCCATGGATCTGGCCACCCCCCTCACATACAACAAAACCAGGACACACAGGCAACCCTAGCTCACCGGCCTCACTAAAGAACTGTGTCAGGTGTCCAGGACCGCCGAGCGAAGATGGAAGAAATCCATTTTGCGGTGCACTTCGCCATGTACTAACAGTCCCTCACTAACTTCAAGGCCACACTGACCGCAGCAAAACAAGACTACTTCTCATCTTTAGTAACCTCCCTGTCTCACAACCCCAAACAACTATTCAAAACTTTCAACTCTCTACTACGCCCCACAGCACCTCCACCCTCTCCTCTCATCTATGCCAATGACTTTGCCTCTTTCTTCAAACAGAAGATTGATACCATCAGAGAAAGCTTCGACCCACTGTCCCCTCGGCCCTTCCCCATTGCCGCAGAGCCCTCTCTGTCCAAAGGCAGCTTTTCCACCATGACAGAAGATCAACTCTTCTCCCTTCTATCAAAATCACACCTCACCACCTGTGCCCTTCACCCACTCCCCTCCCACCTCATCCCGAACCTCGCCACAGTCCTCATCCCAACCCTAACCCAACTCTTCAACTTATCACTCACTACTGGTGTCTTACCCTCATCCTTCAAACATGTCTTGATCACACCCATCCTCAAAAAGCCCTCCCTCGACCCATCATCTGTTTCCAACTCTCGCCCCATATCTCTTCTCCTCTTCACCTTAAACTACTGGAACAACATGTTCATCTTGAACTGACCTTCCACCTCTCCTCTTGCTCCCTCTTTGACAACCTACAATCCGGCTTCCGATCTCATCACTCTACCGAAACAGCACTAACCAATGTCACCAACGACCTACTGACCACCAAGAGCAAGCAACACTACTCCATTCTCCTCCTCCTTGACCTATCTTTCGCCTTCAATACTGTAGACCATTCCCCCCAGATTCTTGAATGTCTTGGCATCACCAACCTGGCCCTCTCCTGGTTTTCCTCTTATCTAACGGACCAGACTTTCAGAGTCACCCATTCCACACCTCCTCTTCGTACTACCCCCTATCTGTTGGTGTCCTCCAAGGCTTGATTCTTGGACCCCTACTTCCATCTACACCCTAGGCCTGGGACAACTCATTGAATCCTATGCCTTCAGTATCATCTCTATGCCGACAACACCCAGATCTATCTGTCTAGCAGCGTTTCCCTGTCCACTCTGGGAAAGCGAACATTAGGCAGCCTTGTGTGTGAAGTGGTTATCACGATCAACATTGGGTAACCAGGGGCTGCGTCAGAAGAAAGCGGCAGTGCTCACGCCTCTCCGCTTCACTGGAAAATGCTAAGTATTTAGCGGAGACCCCTAAATACTAGCAGAAGAGATGTGTGAACATGGCCATATACATCAGACTAATGTTAACTGACACCACAAGCAAGGGTAGAGGAATAGGGATAGGTGCTTAACTGAATTAACCAAAACCGTTCTCAGCTGGAGAGGCAATCCAATTCCTCAGTGACACATCAAAGGAAAATTCCAGCAAGCGATGCAGTCTTCATTTTTTCATTTTTATTTTTGCATTATGAAGATTAAAAATAAAACATCTTGGGGAGCGCAGTACCCGGACACTGGACGTGTTTCGGTAACAACCTTAATCGTCAGCATACTATTACACTCCTCCCTCTTATTTATAAAGTTAAAAACCAACCCCCACAATGCAACACATGTGATTTATAATTAGTATATATTACAGCAGTAGAAAAAAAAATAACCTCTGATTCTATTGCACATAGAAAAAGCAGCATCATGGATACAGAATGTAACAGGTTAAATGTCAGAATACTGCAGACATGTAATATCTCTCAATAAAAATATTGAATAACCTTTCATACATGTTTACTAAGATTTTTATATATTCATTTACAATGTTGTTTCCAATAACCTGCACACTTTTTTTAACCTTTTTATTTTAACTTCACTGAGTTTAATAGAAATATGATAAATAGTGCGTAAGTTTATTCCTGCTGGTTGGCGAGTATTCAGACCCAAGATCCATCTCGTTTCTTCTTCAAGCACTAGTTTCTCTATATTTCCACCCCTAAAAGTGGCTTTTACTCTTTCAATGCCTTTAACTTTGAGACTTTTGGTATTACCCCCATGCATTTCCAAGAAATGTAGGGACAGGCTTGACATCTGCGTGTGGCTTGCCGTGTTCTCTGGATTCGCCGCAGACAGATGTTCTCCTAACCTTTTCTTAAGGCACCTTGTGGTACAACCTATGTAGTCCTTAGCACATGCGGTACATGTAGCCATATATATAAAACATTGTTTGTATTACAATTTATATATGATTGAATATGCTAACTCAAAGGTATCATTAACTTCCATGTACTTACATAAGCCGCATCGATTGCCACCACATCTATAATTACCTTTAGTCTCAAGCCATGTTGTTACTTGTTTGTTGCTGTTAAATAGTGATGGGGAAACGATGTTGCCTATACTTAATGCTTTCTTTGGGCACATTGGACACCACTTTGAAGGATTTTAAATAAAATAGGATCCTGATAAAGAATTGGCATGGTACTATGGATTATTTTCACTATATTTCTATAGTCTGAACTGTATGTTGTAGAAAAGGTCAGAAGCAAGGGGAGAGGAATAGGGATAGGTGCTTCACTGAAATGCGTCCAGCGTCCGGGAACTGCGCTCCCCAAGATGTTTTATTTTTAATCTTCATAATTCAAAAATAAAAATGAAAAAATGAAGACTGCATCGCTTGCTGGAATTTTCCTTTGATGTGTCACTGAGGAACTGGATTTCCTCTCCAGCTGAGAATGGTTTCGGTTAATTCAGTGAAGCACCTATCCCTTGTGGTGAGGACATCCAAAGTGTGTGCTCCTGAAGCCTACACTGACTGAAGGTGTAATACTATTGTATAGGTTTGAGGATTCTGATCACTTAAGGGCAATGAAGAGCAGAGACGGGTTCTTGGGTGCCAATTCTTTATACACACACAGCAAACAATGTGAACTTAATACACAGCAAATAAGCAGACCAAAATAACACAACCCCAATATACACTGCCGAGACAGTCCTTACGAAAACAGTCCGATAAACAAATAGTCCAAGTTATGAAGATCCGGATGATTGTAGTCCATAGCACAAGTCCTTGTACCGGAACGACTGGATGAATATAGTCTGTGGCAAAAGGTCCCCACACCCGAGATGGTGAGGAGTTCAAACAGTCCCGAGTAGGAAATGTAGACACAAGTTCCAGAGAGCAAACAGTACATAGAGTAATAACGGGAAGTTGCTTACACACACTTAAGACGTCCGAGCCTGATGATAGAAGCAGCAGTACGGGAGTACACTGCAGAAAGCTTTTAGGAAGACATAGGATCCCACAGAGCTCTAGGGAAGTAATTGACAAAGGAGAGCAGCTGAGCAGGAGCAGACCAGGAACCAGTATACTCAAGCAATTAATGATCACCTGAGCCGGGTCTTTATGCAAACGAGACAGGAAGAAGGGCAAACAAAACAACTATCTCCATGTTGACTGAGGCAATATTGTCAAACGGCAGGCTAGAAAATCTGGAATACTGACAGAAGGTATGGAAACCGGCTGTGGCAATTTTGCCCTAGCATGAGAATTGCGACAAAGAAAAGCGAATAATCTTTTCTCCAAAAATCCATATGTGGTTACAGGGGTGGACTCTAATGACATGCGAGCTTTGTTTGCTGGACTTGATAAGCTTATGTCCCAGCATGTAAAAACTTGGTGGGACTCTGTAACTTTAGCCAAGTATGTGGGTCTACACATGATTCCAAGGGGCCTAAGACTCAAGAAAATTGCCACAACCAACTATGGTGATGAATTTACCATCAAATAGCAAGATATTTTGTCTGAAGCATCTAAAAAGTTAATGCAGCTTATATTGGAGGAGTAAGCCAACAAACTGAAAACGCTGGAGGATTCCATTAAATGATGGAACAGTCCTTACAAAAGTTTAATAAACATCCTGAGTATGATGGTCTCAATCAGCAGTTAAATCAAAAAATAACTGATATTGATACATCATTATGGACATTAAGAGAAAGAAATTTGATCGTGATAACAAAGATTATAAGGACAATACTGTCTACATATGGAAGAGACATACTCCACGGAAACTTCGTTCCATATTGAGAAATAAGAATAGAAATAATTCCAACCGTTCGTCCAGAGTGAGTTTTTCTACACCAGAACGCATGAGTTGTCTTCCATTTCAGCATTTTTGGCTCGGTCTGGCGTGTCCTCGGTAGATGGTCAGAGTCTAACCCCCCACCAGCCCCCAAAACACAGGGCAGGAGGAGAGGGGGGGGGAAAGATGATACAACAAGTCGACCATACCCATTAAGGAATCGGAAATAAGCTGTAAAGACACTCATAATTTGACTTTCATCAATTTATCTGCATGTGTGTTATCAGAGTCAGAACAATGTGTACTGGTGGAGGGATTAAATTTTGTACCAACTCGAAGGGGTCAATTGTTTGATACTATAAAACATGTTAATAAATTTGTACGGTTGTTAACGGTCAAACGTCATTTTTATAGTGAAATCCCTAACTGTTCTGACCCATCATTAGCGTCTTGTTCCATAGATGATCGCATTCCTTTGCATTTGGGTACTGGAGATCAGATAACACTGACAACACTGAGTAGTTTAGACACTGATTCTGAGCAAAACATCCCTGATGGTGACCCAAATGAGAAAATACCCAATCCCACCTTCTATCCACTAAATTCCAGAACACCAGCTATGGATCAGTTCCAGAATGTAGTGGAAGTTGAAGTGTGAAATTTGTTAGATTCTGCATCTAAAACCTGCTCAAATTTGAGTTATGCAGAGAAACAAGCTTTATCATTTTAAAAATTAATCCACACATTGCTGTGCGATCAGCTGATAAAGGGGGCTCAGTGGTCGTGTTAGACAAAAACAGTGGTGGTGATGCTGTCTGACACTTCCACTTATCGGATGCTCCATAATAATTCAACTGAAAATTTTCTGAGTAAATTGAAGAAAACCTTGGATAGGGGGTGGCTTTGGGTGTTTTAACAAAAGACATGGCTGAATATTTGTTTGTTGACAGACCGACTTGTCCAATATTTCAGGCTACTGTCAAAAGTACATAAGGAGAAATTTCCACCTCCATTACGTCCAATTGTAGCTGGTATTGGCAGCATGAATGAAAGATTGTCAGTCTGGGTCGACAAAAAATTGAAGCCGCTGTTGAAGAAATCAATTGGGTTTATACGCGATTCTAAACATTTACTAGGATGTCTGAAAAAATAAAGTGAAAAAAAAGAATATACATGGGTTACATGCGATGTCATATCGCTGTACTCCTGTATACCGCATTACCGGGCTTTGGAGGCTGTACATTATGCTCTTCAGACTTCTAAGATCTATTCAGATGAGGTGTCACAATTTATCATCATATGTGTTGAGCATCTATTAGTTTCCAATTTCTTTAAGTTTCATTTGCATTATTATTTACAACTATGCGGCTGTCCTATGGGGGCGGGGTTTTCCCCATCCCTTGCTAATTTATACATGATGTTTTGGGAGCACATGTATATACACAACAGTGATAATCCCTTTCTGACCGCTTGTATGGTGGGGGATGTACATCTACGACGCCCTTCTGATTTGGGATGGGCGCGCTGCTGTGCCTTCCCCGCCATTGAGTCTGATTATATGCCTACGGATTTATGTTAATTTATCGCATATTTGAATAATAATGCATATAATATTAATTTACTTATGAAGTGCATGGTGGCAAAACTCCATATTTGGATTTAGAACTGTTTGGTGATGAGGTGACATACAGATACATTCTAAACTATATCATAAATCAATAAGCGGCAATTCCATTTTACACGCAGAAAGCTGTCATCCTCGCCATGTAGTTGATAACATCCCGGTGGGTGAGCTAATTAGAGCAAAAAGAGCTTGCACAACACAGGAGGTTTACAATCAGGAATGCAGAACCATTTGTCATAGATTAAGTCAGCCGGTTACAAATTCGCAGTGTCTTGCAGGTGCCGTGAAAAATGTAGAGCATAGATCAAGAGATTCACTGTTATATTCAAAAAACAAAAGAGTAAGGATAACAATGTTCTGACCTTTTCTACGACATACAGTTCAGACTATAGAAATATAGTGAACATAATCCATAGGACCCTGCCAATTCTTTATCAGGATCTTATTTTGTTTAAAGTCCTTCAAAATGGTGTCCAATGTGTCCCAAAGAAAGCATTAAGTATAGGTAATATCGTTTCCCCATCCCAATTTAACAGCAACAAACAAGTAACAACATGGCGTGAGACTAAAGGTAATTATAGATGTGGTGGCAATCGATGCAGCTTATGTAAGTACATGGAAGTTAATGATACCTTTGTAAATCATGCCACTGGGAAAAGTTGGCATATTCAATCATACATAAATTGTAATACAAACAATGTTATATATATGGCTACATGTACAGTTGTGGCCAAATATTGACCCTGCAATTCTGTCAGATAATACTCAGTTTCTTCCTGAAAATGATTGCAATCACAAATTCTTTGGTATTATTATCTTCATTTAATTTGTCTTCAATGAAAAAACACAAAAGAGAATGAAGCAAAAAGCAAAACATTGATCATTTCACACAAAACTCCAAAAATGGGCCAGACAAAAGTATTGGCACCCTCAGCCTAATACTTGGTTGCACAACCTTTAGCCAAAATAACTGCGATCAACCGCTTCCGGTAACCATCAATGAGTTTCTTACAATGCTCTGCAGAAATTTTAGACCATTCTTCTTTGCAAACTGCTCTAGGTCCCTGATATTTGAAGGGTGCCTTCTCCAAACTGCCATTTTTAGATCTCTCCACAGGTGTTTATGGATTCAGGTCTGGATTCATTGCTGGCCACCTTAGAAGTCTCCAGTGCTTTCTCTCAAACCATTTTTAGTGCTTTTTGAAGTGTGTTTTGGGTAATTGTCCTGCTGGAAGACTCATGACCATACTCTGAGGGAGACCCAGCTTTCTCACACTGGGCCCTACATTATGCTGCAAAATTGTTGGTAGTCTTCAGACTTCATAATGCCATGAACACGGTCAAGCAGGTCAGTGCCAGAGGCAGCAAAGCAACACCAAAACATCAGGGAACCTCCGCCATGTTTGACTGTAGGGACCGTTTTCTTTTCTTTGAATAGCTCTTTTTTTCTCCTGTAAACTCTATGTTGATGCCTTTGCCCAAAAAGCTCTACTTTTGTCTCATCTGACCAGAAAACATTCTTCCAAAACGTTTTAGGCTTTCTCAGGTAAGATTTGGCAAACTCCAGCCTGGCTTTTTTATGTCTCGGTGTAAGAAGTGGGGTCTTCCTGGGTATCCTACCATACAGTCCCTTTTCATTTAGACGCCGATGAATAGTACGGGTTGACACTGTTGTACCCTCGGACTGCAGGGCAGCTTGAACTTGTTTGGATGTTAGTCGAGGTTCTTTATCCACCATCCGCACAATCTTGCGTTGAAATCTCTCGTCAATTTTTCTTTTCCATCCACATCTAGGGAGGTTAGCCACAGTGCCATGAGCTTTAAACTTCTTGATGACACTGCGCACGGTAGACACAGGAACAATCAGGTCTTTGGAGATGGACTTGAGATTGCTCATGCTTCCTCACAATTTGGTTTCTCAAGTCCTCAGACAGTTCTTTTCTCCATGCTCAATGTGGTACACACAAGGACACAGGACAGAGGTTGAGTCAACTTTAATCCATGTCAACTGGCTGCAAGAGTGATTTAGTTATTGCCAACACCTGTTAGGTGCCATAGGTAAGTTACAGGTGCTGTTAATTACACAAATTAGAGAAGCATCACATGATTTTTCTAACAGTGCCAATACTTTTGTCCACCCCTTTTTTATATTTGGTGTGGAATTATATCCAATTTGGCTTTAGGACAATTCTTTTTGTGTTTTTTCATTGAAGACAAATTAAATGAAGATAATAATACCAAAGAATTTGTTATTGCAATCATTTTCAGGAAGAAACTGAGTATTATCTGACAGAATTGCAGGGGTGCCAATACTTTTTGCCACAACTGTACCTCATGTGCTAAGGACTACATAGGTTGTACCACAAGGTGCCTTAAGAAAAGGTTAGGAGAACATCTGTCTGCGGCGAATCCAGAGAACACGGCAAGCCACAGGCAGATGTCAAGCCTGTCCCTACATTTCTTGGAAATGCATGGGGGTAATACCAAAAGTCTCAAAGTTAAAGGCATTGAAAGAGTAAAATCCACTTTTAGGGGTGGAAATATAGAGAAACTAGTGCTTGAAAAAGAAGCGAGATGGATCTTGGGTCTGAATACTTGCCAACCAGCAGGAATAAACTTACGCACTGATTTATCATATTTCTATTAAACTCAGTGAAGTTAAAATAAAAAGGTAAAAAAAATGTGTGCAGGTTATTGGAAACAACATTGTAAATGAATATATAAAAATCTTAGTAATCATGTATGAAAGGTTATTCAATATTTTTATTGAGAGATTTTACATGTTTGCAATATTCTGACATTTACCTGTTACATTCTGTATCCATGATGCTGCTTTTTCTATGTGCAATAGAATCAGTGGTTGTTTTTTCTACCGCTGTAATATATACTACCGTATATACTCGTGTATAAGCCGACCCGTGTATAAGCCGACCCCCCTACTTTTGCCCCCAAAACCTGGGAAAATTTATTGACTCGTGTATAAGCCGAGGGTGGACCCCAGCACAGGTATACAGCCCCCAGCAGTGTGGTATACAGCAGCCTCCCCAGTGGTATATACAGGCCCCAGCAGTGTTACAGCAGCAGCCCCAGTGGTATATACAGCAGCAGCCCCAGTGGTAGTATACAGCAGCCCCAGAGGTATATACAGCAGCCCCAGTGGTAGTATACAGCAGCAGCCCCAGTGGTAGTATACAGCAGCAGCCCCAGTGGTAGTATACAGCAGCAGCCCCAGTGGTAGTATACACGCAGCCCCAGTAGTATATACAGCCCCAGTGGTAGTATATAGCCCCAGTGGTAGTATATATACAGCCCCAGTGGTAGTATATAGCCCCAGTGGTAGTATATAGCCCCAGTGGTAGTATATAGCCCCAGTGGTAGTATATAGCCCCAGTGGTAGTATATATACAGCCCCAGTGGTAGTATATAGCCCCAGTGGTAGTATATAGCCCCAGTGGTAGTATATAGCCCCAGTAGTAGTATACAGCCCCAGTGGTAGTATATAGCCCCAGTGGTAGTATATATACAGCCCCAGTGGTAGTATATAGCCCCAGTGGTAGTATATAGCCCCAGTGGTAGTATATAGCCCAGTGGTAGTATACAGGGCCCCAGCAGGGCCCCCCTCATAATTTGGCGCCCCCACCTCAGTTTCTGGGCCCCCCGCATGCAGCGCTGCACATATACATTACGTGTCTAGCAGCTGTTACCCTCCGGTGGCAGATCGCGGTCCCGGCTCCGGGCTCCATCTTCCTTGCTGTCTTCCTGCTTTGTGACCGGCGCGATGACGTCATCGCGCCGGTCACATGACAACCAGGAAGACAGAGAGGAAGATGGAGCCCGGAGCCGGGAGCCGCGATCTGCCACCGGAGGGTAACAGCTGCTAGACACGTAATGTATATGTGCAGCGCTGCATGCGGGGGGGCCCAGAAACTGAGGTGGGGGCGCCAAACTTTGAGGGGGGCCGTATGACTCGCGTATAAGCCGAGGGGGGGACTTTTCAGCCCAATTTTTGGGCTGAAAAACTCGGCTTATACGCGAGTATATACGGTAATTATAAATCACATGTGTTGCATTGTGGGGGTTGGTTTTTAACTTTATAAATTTAAGCATGTCCAGTTTTGGATGGTCGATGCTAGCCGTCATGTCAATCAGCGGCTTTCTCATACAGATCACAGGATCACTTTCCTGTGTATGGGTGAAAGGGCTACGTTTAGTGTCAGCTGAACAAACGGCCAAAGCATCATTCAGTCAACAGCCATCTAATATGTATAGGAGTCTTGGCCCTTCTTTTAAGATGCATAGGAAATAATTATTTTAAGCATACCACTGATAATAACCTGCAACCTTTGCCACTGCATAAACACAAAAAATAAGTCATCCAATAACCAATAGAAAGCAAGACAGACAGGGCACTAAGCGGAACCAACTATCAGGTCCGGATTATCTTCCAGTCATGGCAGGTTCCTCTCCGGTAGTGCACAGCCAAAGCACCAGCAATAAATAATAGAAGAAGAGGCGGCACTCACCGGAGTAGATAAGACGGTCCTTTATTCCTTGGACTCAGGGACAGACAGGGGGCAGGGAGGGGGCACGAAGTCCGTTGGCCCTTTGTGCCCCCTCCCTGCACCCTGTCTGTCCCTGAGTCCAAGGAATAAAGGACCGTCTTATCTACTCCGGTGAGTGCCGCCTCTTCTTCTATTATTAGTCATCCAATAACCTCTCACTGTAAACTAAAGGGAGTATACATTTTAATACTAACTGTATATGCATACAATATCAACTATTTATCTTAATCTTTAAATTAAGTTAAAAGTGTGCCAATGTATATTATCACAAGTAAATGGGTGCCTATGACTATTAAACGAGCGACAGAGAAAGAATCACACAGGGATTGAATTAGAAGGGGAAGGGCCGCTTTACACACACCCAACTTCTGTGTCCAACTTCTGAACAGATCTCTGGTCGCAGTGAAATCATGGACACATTGTTTCATTTGTACACAGCCACAAAATGGAACAATGTGTCCATGATTTCACTGCAACCAGAGATCTGTTCAGAAGTTGGACACAGAAGTTGGTGTGTGTAAAGCGGCCCGAAGACGTGTAGATACTGGAGTTAGTGAAGTCAGCAGCATCCTGGAGACATATACCTTACAAACATTGTGTATTATTAGGTGAGACATTAGAAATGTTTAACCCTTAGTGACTGAGCCAATTTTCACCTTAATGACCAGACCAAATTTTACAATTCTGACCAGTGTCACTTTATAATGTAATAACTCTGCATCACTGCAACGGATCCCAGAGATTCCGAGTTTATTTATTCATGACATATTGGACTGCATGATGGTGGTAAATTTAGAATTATATTTTGTATGTTTATTTATGAAAAAAATGAGATTTTGGCCAAAATTTTGAAAATTGTTGCAATTTTCAAGTTTTGAATATTTATTCCGTTAAACCAGAAAACAATGTCACACAAAATAACATTTCCCACATGTCTACTATTCAGCACAATTTTGGAAACACATTTTTTTTGTTAGGAAGTTATGTTGAAAGCTCATCAGCAATTTCTCATTTTTACAACAAAATTTACAAAACCATTTTTTTTAGGGACATCACATTTCAAGTCACTTTGAGAGGCTTCTGTGATAGAAAATACCCAAAAGTGACACCATTCTAAACTCTGCACCCATTAGACTGCTCAAAACCTCATTCAAGAATCAGTTTCTTCACAGGAATGAATGCAAAGTGGAATGAAAAAAGAAATAAAATTAATATTTTACCTAAAAATGTTGCTTTAGCCTCAATGTATTCATTTTTACAAGGGATAGCATGACAAATTGGATGCCAAAATTTGTTACCCGGTTTCTTCTGAAACCGTTGATATCTCACATGTGGTCAGAAACCTCTGACTGAACAAATGGGAAAACTCAGAAGGGAAGGAGTGCTGTTGGGAGGACTCAGAAGGGAAGGAGTGCTGTTGGGAGAACTCAGAAGGGAAGGAGTGCTGTTGGGAGAACTCAGAAGGGAAGAAGTGCTGTTGGGAGAACTCAAAAGGGAAGGAGTGCTGTTGGGAGGACTCAGAAGGGAAGAAGTGCTGTTGGGAGAACTCAAAAGGGAAGGAGTGCTGTTTGGAGAACTCAGAAGGGAAGGAGTGCTTTTGGGAGGACTCAGAAGGGAAGGAGTGCTGTTGGGCGGACTCAGAAGGGAAGGAGTGCTGTTGGGATGACTCAGAAGGGAAGGAGTTCTGTTGGGAGGACTCAGAAGGGAAGGAGTTTTGTTTGAAGTTTGGAAAGCAAGTTTGGCTAAAATAGATGGCAGGCATTTGTACTACCCTAAGGTACCTAAACGGCAGAAACCCCCACAAGTGACCACAATTTAGAAACTAGACCACTCAAGGGGTATAGTGAGCATTTTCAATCCACAGGTACTTCACAGAATTTGAAAACAATAGATCGTCGTATTGAAAATTTTCTTTTTTTTTCACAAAAGTGTTGCTTGAACAGCACATTTCTCACTTTCACAAGAGGTAACACTAAAAGTGGACACCACAGTTTGTTATCCACGTTCCCATGAGAGCAACGATACCTTGCATGTAGTCAAAACGTTTTGTTTGGACAAATGGGAGGGCTCAGAAAGGAAGGAACAATATCTCAATTTTGGAAGAGCTAAAATAGATTGCGGGCAACATGTCATGTTTGCAAAGTCGCTAGGGTGCCTAAACAGCAGAAACCCTCTACAAGTATCCACATTTTGGAAACTAGACCCCTCGAGGATTTTATCTAGGGTATAGTGGGCATTTTGAACCAACAGGTACCTCACAGAATTTGAGAACAATAAGTCATCATATATTGAATTTTTTTTTTTCATTAAAGGGAACCAACCACCTCAGATGACGACTATAAGCTGTTAATACATGTCCCTGCACCCTACCTACACCATTCCACCTATGTTTTTCTTAAGAATATTGATAAATGTAAACCGAAATATACACTTTATAAAATTACATGCCTGTGTACTTCTGGGCGTCTCCTTCTGTGTCAGTTACTAGAGGGTTGTGTCTCCAGCAGCATGACTGGCTTCTCTAGCCCTCCCTCTTACTTTGCAGGACTTCACATGAAGGGACGGGAGCTGCCTTGCGTGCCCGCCCACTGATAGATAACATCACGCCCTTCATGTGACGTCCTGCAAAGTAAGAGGGAGGGTTAGAGAAGCTAGTCATGCTGCTGGAGACACAGCCCTCTAGTAACTGACCCAGAAGGAGACGCCCAGAAGTATACAGGCATGTAATTTTATAAAGTGTATATTTCGGTTTACATTTATCAATATTCTTAAGAAAAACATAGGTGGAATGGTGTAGGTAGGGTGCAGGGACATGTATTAACAGCTTATAGTCGTCATCTGAGGTGGTTGGTTCCCTTTAAAGTGTTGCTTTAGCAACAACCTTTTCACATTTACAAGAGGTAAAAAGTCCACAAAATAGTAGACCCTACACTTTATTACCCACTTTCTTATGAGTGGTGGAAGGAGGAATATTTGAATTTTTGAAAAGCTGAAATAATTTGTGGGCACCATATCGCATGTGCAGGGCCTCTAGGGTGCCTAAACTACCGAAACTAGACCCTGCAAGGATTTTATTCAGGAGTATAGTGAGCATTTCGAACCCACAGGTGTTTCACAGAATTTGATAACAATCAGTCGTCATATTGAACATTTTCTTTTTTCACACTAAATTTCTCACTTCTAGGGTATGAGCACATGACCCAATCTTTTGATGCATCAGAGCTGAGCGTGTTTCGTGGGATCATCGTTGTGGATTATTTTCAGAGGATATGTTGAGGTAATAAATTGAAAAACGAGGATCGTCTATCTGATTAATTTGAAATAAATTATTTTTCTCTGCGTGTTTTTAACCATTTCCTCACATGATTGATAATGGGCGGATCTTATAGAGACCTGAATGTTATTAATCTGGGCTTAATGACAAGCTTTTAATACTGAGCTGTTTTAACCCCTTTTATCACCCCGATGCCACCACACCAAGGCATTGGGAGAAGCGGGGTAAAGCGCCAGAAATTGGTGCTTCCAATGAATGTTCCAATTTCTGGGGCGGTTTCGGGCTGCTGTTCTTTATCCTGGGGGCTCAATTCCTATGGCCTCACCATGCTGAGAATACCAGCCCACAGTGGCCAGGGTTTTACTTTGGTTGGCTATCAATAAGAGGATGAGGCCCACACATCTTTTTTTAATTATTTATTTAAATAATTAAAAAAATAATGGATTCTTCTGTATTTTTGATTGCCAGCCAAGATAAAGCCAGGCAGTTCGCGGCAGCAGCCCATAGCTGTCCACTTTATCTGTGCTGAGAATGTACCTCTTCCTGGTAAAAAAAATCCCCCTATATGGGCCTATACTTATATATATGCCTTCTGTTATGCAGCAGATATAAAAAATAAGTGATTGTACTAATTTTCCCTTTGCTTCCCAGGCATGGCGTCCTTTTAAGATGTCGCAATTGACTTCGGCGCGTAAATGACAGGCATGTGCATGACGTCCCTGCCATGTGTCCCAGGAAGCCATTAAAGGGAAATTAAATATTCACTGCTCCCCTGCCAATAATTCCGCCCAATTTTCAGCAGCAGCATCAGTAATAGTAAAAATCTTCACAGTCTTCAATTATCACTGACCTCAATGCAGAGAGTTGGTTGTGATTATTGGCGGTGAAGCAATGAATATTCATTTGCCTTTAACGGGGAAATAAATATTCATGACTCCTGCCGCTGCTGGCTTCCTGTAGCGATTACTCTGCTCCTGCCTCCTTTGACACCGCTCCAGCGTTGCCCTCGGTAACAGTGAGCCAGGTATATATGGACTAGAAGACGCAACCCCATTTCCCTTACAAAATTTTTTGGGGAAGTAGTCTTCTATAGTTCGAAAAATATGGTATCTGGTATATCTGAGAAAGGGTTGAGTAATTTCATGCTATTACATAGTGATAGTTTTGTTCATAAAGACTTCTTATAGTCTGGCATGAATCCTGTTACTTAAAAAATGTCCATAAAAGTAGCATAATCAAACATGACATTGAATATGAATCACATTACTTTTAATGTTTTGCAATAAAGAGTTAATTTAATGCATTACCTTGTTGTAAAGTCTAGCAGCCAGACCACGCTGTAATACCCTCTCACGAAAATTGACGGCTTTTAAAAAGAATATCAAGTTGCTGATTTTATCTGAACTGATTGCCAAGATACTGGTGGGAAAAAACACCATGGTCAGTTACAATATGCAACAAAAAATAAAGGTCATGTTAAAAATTTGTATAGAATAATGTATATAATAAGAACTATCTGTAGAACCCTGCATTGCCTGGGATGGTAACTGACTGTTCTTAGTTATAAGAAAATAGAATTATTATTTTTCACGTAACATTTCACATCATATATTCAATACTATAGATTTTCAACACAAATTAACTAAATGATTACCCTAGTAATGTATTGTATTTTATTTGCAACTCATTCAAGAGCCTTTTGATAAATTACATTCTTGGTTTTTCCTTCTGGTGCAAAGATGAACAGATTTTTGGCAGTGCCAACTCTTGAACAGTCCGCGTAAATTTGACCATGAAAAAAGCATGTAGGTTATAAATCGATCCTACTAATTTAAAGGACTGTCCCTGAGCCTTGTTAATGGAGATTGCAAATGCCGGTCGAATTGGAAACTGGAGGAGTTTAATATCAAAAGTTAAATCAGATAGAATGATTGGAATTGTGGGAATGAAAACATTCTATCCTTTCGCACATCCTGTCAAAATGGTTACCTCAATTACATATGTGAACAGGTTCTTAATCAAAAGTCTTATGAAGAGGCAGGACTAACTGGAGGGGGCAGAGCCATATGCACTCATGAAGGGACAGGGCTAATCGGAGGGAGCAAAGTCATATGCATTCATGAAGGGCTTTGGCTATGAAGGGGTGTGGCTATGTGTGCATCACTAATAAAGGAGCAATAAATTGTGGAGCTAACTGGAGGGGGTGGAGCAATATGCCTCCATGAAGGGGTGGGGCTATGAAAAGGGAGGCGCTATGAAAGGGACAGAGCCATATGCATCCTTGAAGGGGTGGAGCTATGAAGTGGCAGAGCTGTGTGTGGATGGACATGCATACCTACATACGCACACAAAAACATACGCATACACTCAGCCTTATATATTATATTTCACTACCCCCAGCAGCAGTTTAACGCATATCATCCAAAACCATAGGTACACGTAAACTAATATACTTCTCAATTTATGAATACAGTATAAATACACACAGAAATACACAATGCACAATTTATGAATAAGTATTAATACGGTATCTAACAAAGAACACATTAAGGTCACAATCAATGGCTTTAAAGGGGACTTATCATCAGGTTTTTCCCATATAAACTGTTCCACTATCAGTATGCCCTTTTATACAAAATACTCATATATAGAATGCTGTATATAAGTCCCTAAGCCGATCTGCATAGTGCAAGAATACAGTGTTTATTATACTCACCTACAAGAAGGTTCGATTCAATGGGTGTTGCTGATCTTGGTTCAGCACCTCCTCTCTGTTTGTCAATGCCGTTCTCTGAAGTGTTGGAAAATATGTTCTACATCATCCATACACTGAACTCCATTGCATGTGCACTTCTCTCAGCTTTGCTGACTTGGAAGTACACCCCGCGCATGCGCACAACAATACTTTGCTCGTCCCTGAGCAGGGAAGAGAGAAGTGCGAGTATGCAGGAGCGCAATTGAGGACAGTGTGTGGATGATGTAGGATGCATTATCCATATGAAACAGGGATCGAGAACAGCAATCACAAGAAGAGAGGAGGTGCTAGATCAAGATCAGCAACACCATCGGATTGGACTGTCCCATAGGTGAATATGATAAAAGGTCTTTTTTTATGTTACATAGATCAGCTTGGGGACTTATATACAGCATTCTAGAATGTTGTATGAAAGGGCTTAATGGTGATGGGCACACTTTATATATTTATATGGGAAAAACCTGGTGACAGGTACAAATACTTTCTACTAGTCTTGCATGCAGAATTAATATAGAGAAGAAATGGGCCTTGTGGAGTGTTTCAAATTGGTGTAACCAAACAATGAAGGTAGCGGCACTCGTCCAGGTCAAAGTAAATCAATCCTTTATTGTAGCTTCATTAAAAGCAAATACAGGGTAGCAAGGTGTTCAGGAGAGAGGGCGTGTATGGAAGGGGCAGGACTACAGCTGTTTCACGCTAACTGCGCTTCTACAGGTCCTGTAGAAGTGCAGTTAGCGTGAAACTGCTGTAGCTCTGCCCCTTTCAGACACACCGTCTCTCCTGAACATCTTTCTACTCTGTGTTTGATTTAAATGAAGCTTATGGTGCTTGTGTCGGTGGTGCCTCTCCTTTGGGCCTGACTCTTTGCTTAGTTTTGAGTGTTTCAAATTGGGTCTGCTCTCTTAGAATCCCCTAATCTACGTTTCTTTAATCTATATATATGTCAAGCAAAATTTGCAGATTTAAGATATCGAATCTTACTTTGGCGTTAACAGTTTATGGTAATATTGTTATTTCTTTTGTTTACCTTTCATCTCTTTCTTACCTTCCCGCCATTTCCCCTCCTACACTGGTTCCCCCCATTCCCTCCACCCCAACTTGTATTCTTTATGTCGATTAAGATTATTTATGGTAACTGTATTCCAATCACATGTGGCCAAGACTTATCGCTTTGCTGACTTGTTACCACTTTGAAAAATCTGAATAAAAAGTTTAGGGATGTTAGGAGAGCCAGGTGTCAGTGCTAGTTTATTTTGGGGTCACCATCCCCCCCTTTGGCCTTAGCATCAGTGATTCCTTTCCCCCTCACTCTCGTGGTCTCCCTACACCCAGCGTGACATTATCATCAGCCGAAACTACTCTAAGTTTAAAGGGTGAAACTGATTTTTTTCACTCTTTTTCATGGATCCTGTCTCTGCCTTGGCCCAGCAGCTCCAGACTCTGACCCTGGAGGTTGCAGACATTCGGTCATCATTACAGGGTCAGCAGTTTCAGAATGTTGTGGTGGGGGACCCAGCGGGTGGTCAGGTCAGACCTGAACCTAAAATTGCTCTCCTTGACAGGTTTGCATGGGGCAGAGACAAATTTGCTTTCAGCTTCAGCCCTATTCCTCTGGAGATGAGCAGCAGCATGTGGTAATTATGTCGCTGTTGCAGGGGGATTCCCCAATCCTGGGCTTTCTTTTTGCCACATGAGTCTGCTTATCTCCGGTCTGTAAATGGGTTTTTTGATGCTCTTGGACTCAACTATGATGATCCTGACCGAGTCTCTTTGACTAAATCCAGATTGCGTCACCTGCAACAGAGAAATTGGTCAGCAGAGACTTAATGTTTTGAGTTTCGCAGGTGGGCTACGGACACTGAGTGGAACGATCCAGCCCTCCGAAGTTATTTTTGCCAGGGAGTCTCAGAATGGTTGAAGGATGCTCTGGCGGTTTATGAGACCCCAGAATCTCTGGAAGCTGCCATGTCGTTGGATAGACACCTCAAAGATAGAAAGGGTAAACCTTTTTCTCCTGAGAACCTCTCGAGGTAGTACCCTATTGTTGGGTAGGCAATCAGAGGGTGAGTTGCTTCTCCCAAGCATGGATGAACTCATGCAACTGGGAGGAGCAACTGCCTTCAATGTTTCTGCTGACATTTACAAAAAGAAAAGGGGTCTTTTTTTGTGGTAAAATTACCATTTTATTGGAGCCTGTCCCTATGTTCCTAAGCGGAGTGGAATACCTGGGACTCGTGTTACCATGGGTGTTGTGGGGGTACACGAGCAGGAGGTGTGTGTATCTTTCACATGTAATACCCATTTTACTCCTGAGAGCTGAGATGGCGCTAGCGAGCAAAACCGAAAAAATGTCTGTCTTTGTGGATAGTGGAGCAGGGGTCAGCATGGTGGATGCTCTGTTTGTAAAGACTCATGGGCTCACCTGCAGTTTGTTGTCTAAACCCATCTATATCTATGCCATCGACTCAGCACCACTCGCTCAGGGAAGTCTAACTCACATAGTGCATAATATTTAACTGAAGGTTGAGTCCCAACATCAGGAGACAATTTCTTGCTATGTTTTGAAGGGTCTCCCTGCTCACATTGTTCTGGGCCTGCCATGGTTGATTAAACATATTCCTGCAGTGGATTGCCAGTCCAGAGACATTGTGGAGTGGAGTGATTTCTGTGCAAAGAATTGTCTGAACACATCTTTTGCTGCAGTCTGTGCTGTGACATTGCCTGCATTCCACTCCGACTATGAGGATGTGTTCTCAGAGAAGGGTTGTCATGATTTGCCTCCTCACCATGTATACGACTGTCCTATTAACCTGATACCTGGAGCTAAACTACCCAAGTCCAGGCAGTATAATATTTTTGGTCCTGAGAGGCAAGCCATGAAAGATTTAATTGCCGAAAGTCTAGAGAAGGGACATATCAGACCCTCATCTTCACCAGTTGCCGCAGGTTTCTTTTTTGTTAAACATAAAGATGGGGGTCTCTTTCCTTGTTTAGATTTCCAGGAATTAAATCAGATAAATTTCAGTGATCCATACCCTCTTCCTCTGATTCCTGATTTGTTCAATCAGATTGTGGTAGCTAAATGGTTCTCCAAGTTGGATTTGAGGGGGGCCTACAATCTGGTTAGAATTAGAGAGGGGTATGAATGGAAGACCGCCTTTGATACCCCTGAGGGCCATTTTGAGAGTCTCGTGATGCCATTCAGACTCACTAATGGCCCTGCAGTTTTTCAACATTTTGAGAATGATATTGTTCACCATTTAGTGGGTAGATTTGTGGTCGTTTACTTGGATGATATTTTGATCTACTCACTAGATAGGGCGATGCATCAGTCTTAAGTTAAACAGGTGCTACAGATTTTAAGGTACAACAAACTGTATGCTAAACTTGAGAAATGTGTTTTCGCCGTTCAGGAGGTACAATTTCTGGGGTACCTGTTGTCACCTTCGGGTTTTCAGATAGATCCAGAGAATGTCTGGGCGGTGCTTGACTGGGATCGTCCAGAAAACCTGAGGGCATTGCAACGCTTTTTGGGGTTTACCAATTTCTACCGTAAATTTATTAAGAATTATTCTGCAATTGTGAAACCCCTCACAGACATGACAAAGAAGGGATCAGATTTTTCCAAGTGGTCAGACTCCGCTCAGCAGGTTTTCACCTCCTTGAAGAGTGTTTTGCTACAGCACCTATCCTCTGACAACCCGATCTTTTTCAGCCCTTTATTGTTGAGGTGGATGCATCCGAAGTGGCGACAGGGGTTATATTGTCACAAGGGCCTTCCCCAGGTAAATGGTTGCCATGCGCCTTTTTGTCCAAAAAAGTATCGTCGGACGAAAGAAAATATGATGTTGGCAATAGAGAACTTTTGGCTATTAAGTTGGCTTTTGAGGAAAGGCATTACTGAATGGAGGGGGTTGTCCATCCCATCACTGTTACCACTGACGATAAGACCTTATCTTAACTTGGATCCGCCAAGCGTCTCAACCCCAAGCAGGCCAGAGGGTCCTTGTTTTTTACAAGATTTAATTTCACCATCACCTACTGTCCGGCGGTTGAGAATGTTAAGGCAGATGCGTTAGTAGTTTCCCGGGTGGTAGTAATCAAGAGAGTCCAGTTCCCATTTTATAAAAGGGGGTAGTTGTTTCGGCTCTTTACCCAGATTTGGAGGGAGAAGTGTTAGAGGCTCAGGGGGATGCTCCTGTCTCCTGCCCTTCGGGGAGACTCTATGTTCCACCTAATTTGCACCTCAAGGTAATTTAAGAACATCATGACTCTGTACTGGCGGGTCATTCGGGTAGTAGGGCGACCTTGGATATGTTCTCCATTATTTTTGGAGGCCAGGGCTGTCGAAGGACGTAACTAACTTCATGTCTGCTTGTAGTGTTTGCGCACGCGCTAAAGTTACCTGTCCATCTGGATCTCTACCATTGTCCATCCCTAATAGACCATGGCCATATCTATCTATGGATTTTATCACGGATCTCCCTGTGTCTGCTGGCAAGACGGTCGTTTTGGTGGTGGTTGATAGGTTCAGCAAGATGGTACACTTTGTGGCACTACTGGTACTTCCTTGCGCTGGATGTCTCCCTACATCCAGCGCGACAGTTCTAGAGTCTAAAAAAGTTCATGAGGCCAGTGTAAAATTACATAATTTCTAATTTTTATTGTAAATATAGACTGTAATATGGAAAAAAATTGGTAACATTTACCTTTAAAATAAAAAGCTGATTTAGGGTGCTTTCACATCTGCGTTTTTCGTAATTCGCGGCAGATGCGGTGAAAAAACCGCATCTGCCGCGTTTACCGCATAACCGTTCCACTTGCGGCGCGGTTGCGGTTTTTTCTATGCAAAGTATAGGCATACTTGCGGCAGGTGCGACAAGTGCGGTTTTGCACTTGCGGCAGGTGCGGCCGCGAAAAAAACCGCAGTAAGCCGCGGTTTTTTTCGCGGCCGCACCTGCCGCAAGTGCAAAACCGCACTTGCCGCACCTGCCGCAAGTATGCCTATACTTTGCATAGAAAAAACCGCAACCGCGCCGCAAGTGGAACGGTTATGCGGTAAACGCGGCAGATGCGGTTTTTTCACCGCATCTGCCGCGAATTACGAAAAACGCAGATGTGAAAGCACCCTTAAATAGGTAATTTTTTATGACATGCCCTTAAAAAAAAAAAAAAAAAAAAAAAAAACAAAGAAAAAAAGACATTTATGCTAATAGCCTTTGTGAGACAGTTTCAGATGTTATATACCAAGGTTGCTATGTATTCCCAAGAATGTGTTTGGAAACCCTCTGAGACCTGATGGAGTGTGTTGTATTCACAGCTATTACTGTCAGCACAAAGATAATGGGAGTATGAGCTACGTCAAGCTATTTGATCTAGGCTTTTAGAAAAACCATCTCGGGGGGGGGGTCTTTACATTGGGAGAAGCTGTAGGTTTGGTAGTGGGACGGATTTTCCCTCCAATCCAAGTCTTGCAACAAGCTCATGTCCATGGAACCTGAAAACCCATCTCTTCAGGAAAGCTTACAGCCTGCAATGACCATGCTGCCACGCCACCGGAGCTGCTGCCCCACCGCCACCGGAGCTGCTGCACCTCTGAACTACTGTCTCCTCCCCAATATCCTGTAGAATGTAAGCCCGCAAGGGCAAGGTCCTCTCCCCTCTGTACCAGTCTGTTATTGTTAATTTGTTTACTGTAAACTATATCTACAGTATAATTTTGTATGTAACCTCTTCTCATTTACAGCACCATGAAATTAATAATCTATTATATAATTGCCGTAGCTGACTTCCGTCTGACCGGCGCTACTTCCCGTGGCTTTGTTCGCGTAGCTCGGAACTTTCTCCAGGACTTTCTCCGGGGCCGCGTAGCGGCCACGCGACTCGCGAAGCAATGCCCGCAAAGCGGGCATTGTGAGTCGTTGCCCCGCGAACAGAGCCACAGCATGGGGCTGTAGTGTACACCGCTATGGTATACTACAGCCCCATGCCGCTGGCGCTATCCCCTAAACCCCGATGCCCCTAAGCCCCGCCGCATACTAAACCCCCGCCGCCTAAGCCCCTACCCCCTAAGCCCGCCTCCTAAGCCCCTACTCCCTAAGCCCCGCCGCTGCCGCTATCCCCTAAACCCCGCCGCCCCTAAGCCCCTACCCCCTAAGCCCCACCGCATACTAAACCCCGCCCCCGCTATCCCCTAAACCCCGCTGCCCCTAAGACCCTACCCCCTAAGCCCGCTGGCGCCCCTAAGCCCCTAGCCCGCTGGCGCCCCTAAGCCCCTACCCCGCCGCCCCCCACTGGCACCCCTAAGCCGCTACCCCGCCGCCCCTAACCCCCTACCGCCCCTAAGCCCCTACCCCGCCGCCCCTAAGCCCCTACCCCCTAAGCCCGCTGCCGCCCCTAAGCCCCTACCCCGCCGCCCCCCGCTGGCGCCCCTAAGCCGCTACCCCGCCGCCCCTAACCCCCTACCCCCTAAGCCCGCTGCCGCCCCTAAGCCCCTACCCCCTAAGCCCGCTGCCGCCCCTAAGCCCCTACCCCGCCGCCCCTAAGCCCCTACCCCCTAAGCCCGCTGCCGCCCCTAAGCCCCTACCCCGCCGACCCTAAGCCCCTACCCCCTAAGCCCCTACCCCGCTGCCCCACCGCCCCTACCCCCTAAGCCCGCTGCCGCCCCTAAGCCCCTACCC